>JAUJEF010000090.1:0-52684 GCA_030444885.1 Citrus sp. QX-2021
TTCAACAAATAAAGAAATATGCTTTTAAATGAGTTTTGATGAAGAGTGTTCTACAATTTAAGGTTTAAGATTTTTACATGAATGTGTGTGCGCTTCATGAATGTCAAAAGTATTATTGTCCTATTTACTTATATTGAATCGTCCTTATTAGTAAATGGAATTATGAAGTTTTTTGTAACAAAAAATATGAGTGCTCAAAATAAAATTTAGAGTGTAAATGATTTCACACTTATTAAAATAGATATAAATTTAATTTTTTATTTAATAAATTATCATGTTCACTTGTTTATCTTTTTATCTTTTTACATTTATTTCTATTCACTCCCTTTTAACCTGAGCATTAAACCTTTGATTATTAGGTATATCGTAAAATTGAATGCTTGTATTTAAATATCTTTATTCAGTATGTGCCTATATACGAATCATCTCTTAATTTAGATATGATTTTATCGCATCACAACACACCACCTCTATGATCTTATTTGCAAGTACTTCGTGATATCATGGCGATAAGTACAAAAAAGTATTAATCAATTAGCTAATTGTTACAAAGAAACCAATATACCTCGATGGGTTGATTAATTAATAATAACGTTTGCTAATAATAATGAAAAATAAATTAAATCTTTTTACTCCAGATACATCGCTACCGGGACTCTTGCGTCATAAAATAATAAAACAAGATAAACAACAAATAATTGATGCAACAAAACCCAGAAGACTCTAGTATATGACATGAATTTACAAAATTGTACATAGAAAGCCCAGATTATTAATGTGCTCAAGGACAGTAATTCACTTTCCCCTGTTTATTGGCTCTACTTAACTTGTTCCTTCATTGTTTGTCTATTTCCCGACTTTTTTTCTTATAAAACTGAAACCAATCGAATCATGACTATTATTGTAATACTAATTTTTTTTAAAAAAAATTTCAAATTCAAATACTATGGTTTGAAGGAAATATGTTATCATATAAATTAATAATTACCTAGTATAAAAACGAAATCCATATGACATGTCCATATAGCTTGGGTAAAATATGTTCTTGGCATTGTTTGCTTCTTTTTTAAATTAATTTCAACTTAGATCTCGTCTTTGACTTTTTGTAATGTGAAAAGAAATCCTAGTTGGTGTTGTTGTTTTGCGACAAATAAATTATTCAACGTCAGTATCATCTACTTCTTTGTTTGAAATTATAAAGCAGTTAACTATTAAAAAATAACTATTAAAAAATCTTCTTAAAAGAAAAGTATTATTCAAATAAAACATAATAGATTCCAACTCAAGGTAAATCAATACTATAAACGTAATCATATTTTTCTAAAATAACGAATATTTTCATAAATTAATAATTAATTAATTTATCGAATAATTGATATTCGTTAAATTTTAATAAATTATTTCATGGTCCCAGAGCTATTAATTTATCGAGATTTTATTATATTTGTTATATGGGAAACGATGCAATTTATAACAATATACTGTTGCAATGGTGGATTAGCAAAATTTCTAGCAGTTCTCTTTTCATAAATAACAACCATGTGATCCTGGAGTAAAGAAGAAGAAAAATTAACCCCTATATAGTATAATCTCTATAAATTAATAATGTAAGGACTATAGGAATTTATTAATTTAGAGAGATATTAATTAATCGATAAATTAATAATTTAATAATTTATAGAGTGTATTCATAGTACAAAGAACTAACATTTAATTGACTGAAAATTCATTATATTTTACAAATATAATCAATAGAATTTAAATAAATTCATCAAATAAATAATGTATTAATTTACAATAAACTCATATTTTAATAAATTGAGATAGTCAGTTACATTTGTAATTTCACAGTATTTGTAATTTCTACAATTATTAATTTTTTATATAAATGAGATCACAGAGTTATATAGGAGTTCTCAGAAAAATTTATCGAAATTATTAATTTTGCTTCAAGGCCCAAGTCAGGACCGCAAAAAATTATTATATTATAGAGATTATTAATTTATCGAGTATTAATTTATAGAGGTTATTTTGTATATGATTTTTAAAAAAAAAAACATTTTGTGACAATTTGAATATTATTTTTCACTACTAGAAAAATGGGCTTTACTGACACCAATTTAGTATCAGTAATTACTTTTGCTGACACTTGTTAATTGTGTCAGTAATGCTCAAGTCAGAACACACTGACACTAATCTTTGGTGTCAGTGATTTTTGCGTTAGTATTTTGTGTCACTATAGTATCACCACCATAGTGATACTATGATGTTAGTATCAGTTGATACTATTTCTATATCAGTATTTTGTGTCACTAGAGAGTCACAAGGATAGTGACTCAATCGCGTTAGCATTTAATGATACTATTTACATGTCACTGATTTATGTGACTACAGTATCAGGAATCCACTGACTCAGTAACATCAAAAATTCTTATCGTCATTTAAATAATTAGTGTCAGTATTAACGGTGCTATACCAGTTGTGTTTTATTTTTTTTAATCACATTATTCATGTTTATTTTACAATTAAAATAAACCCAAAATATATTAAACATACCAAATCTTGTAACGCAATTCACATAATACACATTTCAAATACATCAGTTAAATTAAAATAGTTCAAATACATCATTGTTTGGGGGTAAAAAACAAGTTCAAGTACTAAATTAAGCTTTGAACAAGTAGTATACACGATAAAGTACTAAATTAATTTCGGAAAATTTAGCCAAGAAGAAAAAACAGATAACAATGTCACTGATTTTGGAGTCACTGATTTTGGAGTCCGCATATGCCTTCATTTTTTTTCCACCTACAAGTATATAAAATCAATTAGCACACCACAAAAAATAAGTCACAGATTTGTTTTAAGGAAAAATAATCATAAATTACTTGTATGTTACCTCGCGATTGTAGGTCAGAATTAACTTGGCAACGTATGTAGCCCATCGATCACGAAGTCGCGAGAGGTCATTGACAGTGTATTCCTCAACTCCTTGAACTTTAATTTTAAAACAACAAGTTATTCACCGAAAATCCTTGACTAAACTACTTAATTATCATTCATTTAAATACATTTGTGTGTTAACAATTAAAGCCAACAAATAAACTCCAACAATGTTACTTTATTTTATCCAAAATTATATAGGTAAATCTCAACATCCCGATCATGGTAATTCCAAAAAAAAACAACTTGTGAACCCCAACAAAACAATATTTGATAGCGAAGCAACTTGTGAACCCCCAACAAGATGCAGCGATTTAATACAAATATGGATGTAGATACAAAACTTTAATTAGGATGACAACTTATCCTCATCAAAGTAAAGTACAAGCAACGACACCATAGCACATCCCCACTAACAACTACTTTGCAACCCAAACAATTGTTTTGTGTTGGGATATGCAGTACATTGTGTATATCCCAAATCCTAATTCATGTCTATATGGATATTCATATAATCTATTCAACAGTATGCAACATAGTCACTATTATAAGTACCCTCACAGTTTATAAAATGCATACAATACGCAATAAAAAGATAACTGTAAAGAAGCACACAGGTGTTTGAGCTGATTCATTTCACAATAAATTAAAACAATATGATACAGTATTGTAAAAATCATTTTCAATACTTACATTACTTTTCAGAACGTTCACATTTGTGATGATATCTTGCATGTATTTCATCACATAGTAACCACATTCAAAGCTGCTCGGCTGCCTCGGACACTACAAGATCAAAATTACATTAATTTTTTACTGTACGTTAACAATAATTAGTTAGGTTTGTCTGATTTTTACCTTGACAGGTATCCATTGAACATTGGCCTTTGTATCAGAATTTAAACTCTGATGTATTCGAATCCGCCTACAATTAAGAGACATAGCTAACGTTAGCAAATAATTAGCATAAGACATAAAAATAAAATAGCATGATCAAAGATACAAATAACAAACTTAACTGATTGACAATCTGCATTAGCTCTTCATCAGGACTACCTTCCAAAGGATCAAGGTAATAGGTTGTACGTCTCACCATATCAATTGCCAATAACACCCAGTGGGCACTAAACAAAGTAAAAATTGTTCTCACACATGAATTACAAGTAAAAGTGATTAATCTACAAATTAAAGAATATAACTAGCAAATGAAAAAGGTTACACCCGTGGTTATACGAGAATACGATGACTTGTCCCACTTCCGCTAAGCCTAACAGTTTTGAAATGTATTGAGTCCTGTCTTTGAAACTGACCCTTGGATATAGCTTCTCAAAAAGCCCAAACTGAACTGGTTTAGTACTTCCATTGCTCTCCATCTCCTAATACAGGTGTCTAAGAGGAAACAAATATATATAATGAAGTAAGTTTGAATATAGGAAATAAAATAATAGGGCCAAGTTTACTAAAACATAAGTTATGATTTACCGTACTTGATCCATATGTTAATGATGCAGTTTGAGACCTCTTTAAACTCGATGATTTCAGCACAAATCATTTTGTCCAAGTGTGTTTCCCAAATTTCACCAAAGGTTGCTGTGTCATGTCGAATCCTGATCAACCGAGGTAAAGAATTCTCGATGAACATGGTAAACATGTTCATATATTCACTCCTGTCATTCTTTCTTGATCGTGCTGCTGCCCGTGTATTCTTCACACGTACATTGAGGTCTTTTGCTGCTGGTCTGATGACTCGGGGTTCTTTTTTGGCTATTTCTGCTGGTCTAATGACTCTGGGTTCTTTTTTGGCTACTTCTGCTGGTCTGATGACTGGTGGTTCTTTGTTGGGTACTTTGTCATGACAGGAGAACTGCCTATCTAGTACTTTAGGAGTTAGTCGAGGAGATCTTCTCAGTGTGGGCTTTGAAGTAATTTCACACTCTACTTTTTTGGGGGTTTGTTGAGGAGTTGCTTGGGAAATTGTGGTGGGACTGTCCTTGATTTTACTCTTCACAGATTTTGGAGTCCACTTACCCGATGGGAAATCAGCCTATGCAATAATCAAAATACATTCCATTAGTAGTAATACATGCATATACAAATGGAAATAAAATAATGACATGTAACAGGCCATATACCTTTCTTTTTCCAAGTGTTTCAGGGGATTGTTGATCATTGTCAATCTGAACACCAGTGGAAGTTTTGGGCTTAGGAAAGTTAGAACTTCCAACTTCAGTATTGCTGTACGCATTTAACCTTGCATTCATGCGTTCTAATTGAGCAGACATGAATTGGAAACTCTCTTGATACATCTTTCTTTCTCTTGCTAACTCAGTGGCATCAGGGACATGAAAGTACATAGATGGGGTGACGAATTGCCCCACTCCTTGCACCCTACTTCCATTTGGGTACATACAAGAGCTTCACCTAGAATGTCATGTGACCACTTGTGATTGGAATGTTCCTTGTTCAACTCCGACTCTTCAAATTCATTCTACAAAAAAAAAAAAATTGTAAATCCGCAATTACAGTACAAGACAATGCTTAAACTAAACTAATATCCTTCTTGAATCTTTAACAAAGAGCAAATCCATATATAGTTCAAATTGAAACTACAGAAAATATTACAAGACAACACCTCAAACAAGTTTTAACCTTTTAATATGCGAAGAAATAAGTTCGATGAAATCTTACTTGAGTTTCACAATTGTAAATGTTGCCATACAATTATTACAAAAAGCAGTATATATGTACGTTAATATCTACCCCCACACACACATATTATAAAGAAAATTCATAATAATTAAGTATACAAGTGACTTACTATTTTCTCAGCAATTGGCATCACATCAGAAGCATATTTGCCATCTCGGTCCGCGCTCGTGCCATTAACCAAGCTTCACTGCGATCAATCTCCCGCCGTAAACTCCACTCTCCTTTTTCTGTTACAAGGTGACATAAAACATAAATAATTGATTCTATTATATTATACGCATTAGATTACTTATGTTACTGTAATTACTCCATATTACCACACTTACTTTTCTATACAACATGCCACCATATCTTGTGCTACCCAAGTGATGGTTGTAGACATTCTTTGCTCTTTTGTCTTTTGCCTTCTTACTTTTTTCCTGCACAAACAGTTTATATGAAGAACAAAAAGTTACCACTGATTATTAGTAACTACCAACAATTAAATCAAGTAATATTAACAAACAACACACCTGAAATTGTTCAGACAAAACTTTGTCAACAAAAAGTTTCCAATCTTCTTTTTTAATGCTTGGATATTCAATAGGAGGCAACCTTAGTGACTTTCGATCGTCCTTGTTAGGTAGAACGAATTCAGTTGGCAGTTCACATCGAAAGTTTCTTGATGCAACCCCTATCCACTTTAATACTTGGCTTTTGCATTTCAAGCTCAATTTGAATTTTTTCTGTCAACCAATAACATGGATTAGAAACAACTTTAAAAAAATCTGGAAGTTATATAAAATCTTTAAACATACTATGAAACAAGAAAACAAAACCTGAAAATGAACCCATAAAGTTTCCTTCATCTCCAGTGGCACACGCCTCCAATCATCAAGTAAAATTGAAATTGTTTCACGTACAATGACTCCAATGTAACTCCTAAGATCATTTCTTCCCTTTCCAACTGGAACACCATAAGAATTGTACTCAATTGCAGCTTCATGACTAACTTCTTGTTTTTGCAAACCTTTTTTTTTTGTTTGTTTTTTTCTCCTTGGTCTTCCGTCGAGCTCCGGAAGAGTGAACTCAACATCGTCAGCCATCTTCTACAATCCTGAAAATGATTAAAATAAATAAGTATATCATTTAGATTAATAAGTTAATACAAGAGCAATAGCATATAATGAAATAAATAAATCACTTACTGGAAAACTGTGAAAATTGGTGCTGGAAACTAACTACAATAATGCATTCACTGATTTTCTAAATCAATACCTATTGGAATAACATCACAATCTTTTCTGTCATAAATTCCTTCATCATCTTTCTCATCCAACTCACATACTGGAAGTTTGTTAGATAATGGAGAAAATACATCCACGTCTTCACATCTTTCCCCATTTAACTTATAAGCTTTGTCGGTCACTGAACAAACTATTGATTTATTATTATCTAGCTGGTCCTTTACATAAAATACTTGCTTTGCATGACAAGCCAGAATAAAGCAATCAGATTTATAGCCAATATGATTTAAATCAACTACAGTGAAACCTAAATTGTCAGTGCAAACCCCTCTATCATCTACCCAATCACACTTGAAAAGTATTTTTTTAACCATTAGATAATCAAGCTGCCAAATCTCATCAATGACTCCATAAAACGTCATGTCTCCAAAATGAGGACTTTTATCTTTTGAGCTTGAAATCTGTAGAGTGTTAGCAACAACCCTAACACCACTATTTTGGGTCACACGATTACAGTCCCGGTCCCTCGTTGTAAAATTGAAGCCATTTATCTCGTAGCCAGAGAAGGTCACCACGCTTGAGCGTGGTTTGTTTGCTAACCAGCACACTATTTCGTCAATCGGCACATTATTTGCTTTATCATGTGCCACCTATAAATTAATTTAACAAGTACAGTAATTAGTAACATGTAGAAAAATCTTGTTAAGTTTATATCCTATATTGTATTTAGTTAAGTAATTCTAACCTTTGCTTGTAACCAACCAGAAAATGTTCGTATGTGTTCATTTTGCAACCACAGATTTGTTTTTGCCTTATAGGGGTTTCTTGATGCCAAATAATGCATATGCTCCCTACAGTGAAACATATTAAGATTTAAAAACTAGTATATTAATCTAATAATACAATAGTAATATTTTTTTGAAAAATTAACAACTTACTCGATATATATTTGGATTTCAGGGGTGTTCATTAGAACACACCGGTGTGCTTGTGCCAACAAAGGATCATCAACCACCTTTATGTTTGCACCTCCCAAAGGCTTTTCGATAGATAAATCAGTTGGACAACCAGTAGGCAGCCCAATAACATCACAATTTGAGAGGTACTCAGCACAAAATGCAAGTGCTTCTTCTGCAATATAACTTTCTACAATACAACCCTCAGGGCGGTAGCGATTACGAACATAATCCTTGAGAGTTTTCATTTGTCTCCTCAAAAGGATACATCCATCGAAGATAAATAAACAGGCCCACATAACCTAACTTGTTCAACTAAATGGACTGTTAAATGGATCATTATGTCAAAAAAGCTAGGTGGGAAGTACTGCTGCAGTAAGCATAAAGTGATTACAAGTTCCTCTTGCAATTGGTCAAGAGTATTAGGATCTACCACTTTACAAAGACAATGTATTAAAAAAGAAGCACATCCTGATTATGGCCGTTCTCACATTTATAGGCAAACAGTTTCGAATGGCTAGTGGTAGAAATTGTTGCATCAAAGTATGACAGTCATGGGACTTAAGGCCTTGAAGCCGACAATCATCTATTGAAACAAGGTTTTGGACATTGGAAGAATACCCATCAGAGACTTTCACACTCAGCAAGGTTTCACAAAACTGTTTTTTTTCTTTTTTACTCAAAGTATAAGGAGCTGGAGGTAGGACTTTGTTTTTTTTGTTTGTTTCATCAGGAACTAGTTTTCCCCTGATCTTCAAAGACTCAAGATCTTTTCTAGCATTAATCACATCTTTTGTTTTGCCTGGTTGATGAAGTAATGTGCCATATATGTTTTCGCACACATTTTTTTCAATGTGCATCACATTTAATTGATGGCGAACTAATAAATGCTTCCAATAATCTAACTAAAAAAAGATTGACTTTTTTTGTACAATTTTTCAGTTATGTTCTGATCACTACCACCGCCACCACCGCCATCATGTTTCCGCTTTTTAGCCTTCTTTTTCCCGAACTTAATATCTATATCTTCCACCATGTTAAAGATTTCCTCACCAGACAAAGTTTTAGGAGCCTCATTCCACTCTTGCTTCCCATTAAAAACCTTTTTCAGTTTCCGAAATAGGTGACCGAGTGGTAGAAAGCGGCGATGGCCCATAGATGACATTTTCCTACTATGTGGCAGCCAACATGCACAAGTGCCTATCCCACAAATTGGGCAAGCATAATAGCCCTTAACAGTACAACCAGAGAGGTTTCCGTATATCTTGGAAAGTCACTAATTGTCCACATCAAGACAAACCCAAATAAATTAAAGGTTTCTTTTCTATAAGAATCATAAACATCAATACCTACATCCCATGAGTTTTTAAGTCCTCAATCAAAGGTGCTAGGTATACATCTAGATCATTTCCAGTTGTTTGGGGGCCGGATATCAACAGTGACAACATCAAAAACTTTCTCTTCATACACAACCATGGAGGAAGATTATATGTTATTAATATAACAGGCCAATAACTATAAATAGTGCTAAGTGTACTATGTGGGTTAACCCCATCAGTTGAGAGAGCTAAATAGAGATTTCTAGGTTCTTGTGCAAATTTTGGCCACTTATTGTCAATTAGTTGTCAGGCTGGTGAGTCTGCTGGGTGGCGAAGTTTGCCATCTCTAATTCTTTTATTAGCATGCCATGTTAAAATTTTGAAAAGTTTTGTGGTGATTGAAACAATCTTTTCAACCTGCGAATAGGTGGAAAATACCATAATACCTTTTTAGAACCCTTTCCTAAATTTTATTGAGTTATCTTTTTTTTGATACCTAGATGCTCCACAATTTGGGCATTCAAAGAAGATCAAAGAAATTCATTCCTATACAAAATGCAATCATTTGGACATGCATGTATTTTTCATACTCTAAGCCTAGCACTTTCATTGTTTTCTTAACCTCGTACATTGACATAGGTAGAGTATTATTATTTGGCAAAATATCAGCAAGGACTTCTAACAAAGCAGAAAACCTTTATCGGACCACCCATAGTTCCCTTTCACATTGTAAAGTCTCATTAAACTAGATAACTTTGAATGTTTTGCACCAGTACAAAGGCTTTTCAAAGATCTTCAAGCATATCCTTAAAAGAACTAGATCTCTATCACAATGCTCGTAAGCATCTTCGACCATGTCAATTATATTATTGTAATCATGACATCTAAATCTTTGACTATGTGAATGGTCTTCACAGTTTGTAAATGTAGATTTAGAGTCAGTCTCACCATGCCAAGTCCAAACAATATATCTTGGGAGAAAACCTTTTTCAAATAAATGATCCTTCACTTGTTGAGGAGTATGAAACTCCATATTACAACAAAAGGTGCAAGGACATCTAATTGACATTCGATTTTCAAATTCAAAATGGCAAAATCTAAGAAATCAAAGAACTCCAGCGATACTCTACAGACAATATATCACAAGTTATCCAACTTCTGTCCATTTCAAATATTTTACCTGTTCACATATGTAATGTCAGTTTAAGTTTAATTAAATTGCATGATTAATTTAAAGTTCAATGTTATTATGATTATAGTTGTAATAATAAACTTATAATTTTGGAAAATCATTAATAGCCCTATAAATCATTAATTATAATAATAATTTAGACAAAATCCTGAAATTGAAACAAAATAAGTTTTGAAACTTAAATAGGAGATTAATAGGTAAGATGGGTGCTAATGGCTTTTTAAGTAGTCGAACTAATTCATAAGTCAAGTAACTAACAAAAGTTAAGAGTTCAAATAAATAATGTCTTCATACCACTTTGCAAGCCATTTTTTAAGATTCTATAAATCATTTTTTAACTTCAAATACAACATGCAGAACTACTTTAAAACAAGCATTTCTTTATTGAATCAAACACAAATCATCAACTTTATACAATCTCAAAATACTCACAACCACGAACTTAATTAATTCATATCATAGTCATTGTCTCTATTACAAATCGTCCAACCAAAATAGAATAAATAAACAAGTAGGATTATATAACAAAATTTGCCTCTCTTTACATGAAACATAGATGTAAATAGTTTGTAACCACTAAATACACAGTCATTCAGCCAATATAACACCCAAACAATCATCTCCTAATCACAAAGGCAAAAGCTAAAATCAAATTTCATATTTTAGTACATTCAAAATCAACTAACTTATTGCTCAAAGTTAAGAAACGGAGCTAACAGTTTATTTCAGAAACTAAAAAAAATGCACATTCTTAATTTTAAATAACAATGACAAAAATCACATGCACAAAAGTTTGAAACTGACCTCAAATGTGGCAGAAAAAACAGAGTCGCAGCAGCAAGTGTTTTGAGTTTAAGTAATGCACCACTTAAAATGCCTGTATTTTTGGACTGCATGTGAGTGAAGATATAGAAAAATAAGAACAAAAATTTCAAGTTACGAATAAAAAAAAAAAAGATTTGGAAAACAAAACCCACCAGGGTTGCACGACTGTTCAATTTCTGAATATCTGAAACAACCCAAAAATAAAAATTCAAAAATATTATTCATAAGCCAAATTAAAACAAACCCAATAATTAAATTGCACAAAAAAATAAAACATTCTGCCATTACCAGCTGATAACCTCCTCTATAGTTCTTTCTCTGGACTTAACTTGTCAGGGAGAATGAGATTACCTGAATACCGAACCGATGGTGCCACTTCACCCCTTGTCGATGGCTTTTACTTGCTTGCCTAGTATAGGCACTGGATGGTTAAGTTGGAGAAAAACCCCTTCGATAACAAGCGATTAGGGTTTTGGTTTGTGTTTCAATTTGGGGAAAATGGAAAAACGAAACAGAGTTTTAGGTTTTCATTATCTATAGAAATTAATTGAATTTAATTTGTAAATGGATAGTGCAAAACAGAAGAGATCGAGAAGAGAAAAACGAAAGCGAAAGTGAACGATGAAAGCAAGATAGAGACAGTCGATATAGTCTAGATGGGGAGAACAAGTGTGTTTTATGTTGTTGTTATTTATATTTTCATTTTTTAATAATTTAAATATTATTATGACTTTGACTCATCGAGATTTGATGGTCTGTGCTCCAAACATTAAAGTTTTAAATCTTAGAGCTCTCAGGTTCGAGTTGGAGCTAAAACAAAATTTTTATGAATTTTTTTTATCATTGATACTTTAGTGTTAGTGATTTTTTATGTTTAGTTTACTGACACCCTAGTATCATTAATCTCTTATTCCTATTTGTCAAAAGCGGAAAATGGTGCATATGTACATAAGTACTGACACTTTTTGCAAAGTGTCAGTAACGAAGTGTCAGTAAAGCCCATTTTTCTAGTAGTGTTTGTTAAGTTAGATTGTGCATCAAAAATAAAATAAGGTTGAAATTTATGGGTATCAATATGAAATAAGTGATAAATTCGTGATGGCTGCACCTATAAAGAAGCCAATCGATTTTACCAATTTGTGAGATGAGATACAGCCTTTAATGAAATTCAGCAAGCTTTTATTGCCCTCTTCAACAGCGTCAATAATCGAAACTGAGCAAAAGGAAATCCTAAGAATTAAAATCTTAAAAAGTAAAAAAAAAAAAATTTTCCACAAATTGATTGCACTTTATTCTTAATTGAAGACTATGACAAGTTAAATAAATTAATCACCATCATTAGTAAATATTAATACCTCAAGTTAATGAATTCATAACTTAATAACGCTACATTTTCATCTAAATTAATGTCTTACAAATTCATCTTTCGTAGTGGTGCCAGTGATCCTTTTTCAAATGATTACATGTTTGCTTCGCTAATTAATTAATAAAGTGAAACAAAAACAAGTAAACCCCCGCATCAATAATTTTGCAAACAAAACTTTTTTTTTTTTTTCTCTCTGTATCACTTTTATTCTGATTCCATATTCTTGCAATGCCATTCCCTAAGTTTTCTTTTTGAATGCATCCTAAAAAGACTTGCAATATAAACCATGTATTTATTACGAGATTTATTGGAGTGAATTGTTGTTTTTTCATTACCAAATAATATATTTGAGAGTCTTTATTTATTTTTGTATATATAAAACTGAAATTATTATAATTGTGTAGAAGAGTTTGAGGGTCACCGGGAGGATTTGCTCATTAATGGTTAGTGAAGTAGTAAACCGACCAGTGCGAATTTATCAAAAGCACTTTATTACATCATCTCCAAATGTAAACCATTAGATACAAGTTTTGTATATTAAAGTCATTCTTTCCATTGAACTTCTCGAGATCAATCTTTGATGTACCCATACTTGGATCTCGATCTGAAGAACTAGTTCGATACCAATTGTCTTGTCAAGATAGCCGCTAATCAAGCCATCAAAACACTTTGCCCAAGACCTGTTCAAGATCAAACTAGCTACATATGAACAATTGAATGACCTCGATGAACTCAATAGATGACTTGAGAACTTAAAGCAAGATTTCAGCCATTAGGAAAAAGAAATAAGCAAGATTAACAAACAATCACACACGAAACCAGCCTTTGTTTTCGTGGTTCAAATTGCAATGAGGCACAACTTACATCCAAGGGAGAATTGACCAAAATGAGTTTTATTTATGATTCAAAGTAATTTTGAGAGCTCACAGGAGAAACTAACAAGGAATAAGATGATACTTTCTCTCTCTCTTCATTCTCTCTAGAAACGGTGATAAAAATGCTGCTGCCATAACAAGAAATGGCATTGCAAGAATGTAGAATGCCACATGTTACCGAATCTGTTCTAAATCAAGATTATTATCATCCGAAATTCGAATTTAATTTGCGTACAAGACAGTATAAATCAACAGTTCAAAGAAAAAAAAGAAGAATTTAAACCATTAAAAGGACAGCCATTAGGTAGAATTTCACACGAAGAGCAATCATCAACTAAGCTTCTCTTTGCACTGAATTGCTTGAAGCATTCGACCACTTTTCATGAACTGCAGATCGGATAGAATTTTTGTTGCATCCATTCTAGAAGATGTACTTAATATCTGATTTCGGTTTGGACTAAAAGAAAATATGCAACTGAATCGATTGAATGAAAATAAAAAAGTACCCAAAAGAAAGAACTGCAGCTCTAACGAATGCGATCAAATCATCACCCATTGTGTTACGAGACGAGAGAATCTATGGTGATTGATTTATATCCAACGGTGCCAGCGGTGACGTCCCATGCGCGACGATGGCCATGGATCGAGCTCCCACGGCCGTGAGCCTCTAAGTGGCGATCGATGGCAATTCGGCCGTTTCAGTGACGGGAATGGTCGAGGCAGAATGGCCGCTTTAAATACTACAAACGGCAGCGTTCCTCGTCGGTTTTTGCGGCACGCGACGGCCGGAGATATAATGGCGATCTTTAAGCTTCCAATTGATACCTTGCTCGGCCGGTGAGATGGCCGGAATCGTGAAATACAACCGGTTCGGTTCTCGGGTGCGGAGTCGGGTTTTGGTAGCTTCTTCTTTTATTTTTATTTAGTTTACTTTACCGCTGGTTGATGCGAGATTCTGGTTTTCTGCTCGTCCCACGACCAGGATCTCTCCTCAACTAACTCGTCCACCGACCAGATCTCTCCTTGTAAGACCTCCTCTCCGCAAACTCCCTGCGTACGAGAGATAGGTCGAGCTCGCCGGGTGTTTTCCGGCGTAAACCCTCCGACGCTCAAGTCGAAACGTGACTTCGCCTTCTGGGAAACACGACCACTAATATTATGGCTTTTTTATCTCTCAATAGAGAACTCTTTTCTTGATTTTAATCTCAAAAAGTCTAACCCTTTTACCTTCGTTGGTTACCTTTTTATAGCTTTCCTTTGAATCTGACCCTTCCTACAATCCACGTCCATCACCTCCCTCAACTCTCGGAAGTGGGTGCTTCATTATCGTAGTTGTGGCTGAGTGGACTTCGTGCTTTGATTCTCGGGCAGGAGTACACGTCTTGCCAACCGTCATTGACCGGGTCTCCCCACTTCAACCTCTAGCAGGAATGGCCTTATGCTCCTAGTAGGAGGCCAGCGCCAGCTGTGGCCCCGTGGAGGATGCACTCATGAACGAGCAGAATATTCCTGTTCGTGGTCACCTGCTACTAGACTTTTGCAGAATATTCCTGTTCGTGGAATCCTGCTACCAGACATCTGCTCATTATGGCTGGTCTTGTTGAAGTATATCCCCCAAACACCGCCTTTTTTTTTTTTGTTCACATACGTTACACAATGCAATTTATAACAATATATTGTTGCAATAGTGGATTAACAAAATTTCCAGCAATTCTCTTTTCATAAATAACAACCATGTGATCTCGATGACATTAACCATGTAAATGTGAATGGCACATGATTGCAGTTTTTGCCATCATGGCGGCACAATTTGTAAAACGTAAATCCATAAATTAATAATTAATTAATTTGCATTTAATATTTGGATGAACGTATTCGAAAGTCAATAGATTCGCATGCCAAAAAACAATTTCACCACGATCACCTCCTGTTACCTTTGTTCAGATTTTGCCGTCGATAGCTGTCGATATTTTCAGAACTACTCAGGCGTTACAGAGAAGAAAGAGAAAAAAATCACAAAACCAATTTGATGCAATGGGCTCAGATAGTAGCCGAACATCACTTCATTATTCATTTACAAATCCCAACCGTTAGATTAGCGTAATTAAAACCTAACAGCCGAGCAGCATAACGGCAAAAAAGAGGGGAATGGAGCTGGATACAGGAGTGAAGAAGAAGAAAAATTAACTATTGTATATGATTTTTTTTTTAAACATTTTGAAACAATTTGAATATTCTTTTTGTTAAGTTAGATTGTGCATCAACATAAAATAAGGTTGAAATTTATGGGTATCAATATGAAAGAAGTGATAAAGCTAGTTTGTGCATACACAATTAAACAATTCAACTTAGACTGAAATTCAGAAATATTTATAACAACCCAATTGCGCACTATTGATTTTGAGTTGGAACTGCTTTTACTTGTTCAAAATTTTTTTAACTTCGACGGCTAGCAAAGGTTAATACAAGAGAAGGTGTTTTATTTTGGGTGACCCTTACTCATGCATTTGCTAAGCCATTAACCATAATGATGAAGAATATTAATGAAGTAAGTTTGACTGACACAAAAGTTCTATTTCTTTGAATTAACAGACATGCAACGAAATTCAGAAGTGCCCAATGTGGTGCACGACACAAAATTAAAAAAAGGAAGTAGTGGACTTAATTAATTAATTTTCAGCAACAAAAAATTAATATTAAATATGATATGACTGCATGTAGATTTTTATAATCTAATTTTCTCTCTTTGGGACACTCTCAATTCTTGTTCTCTCTTATTAAATTAATCATACTAGCATTTTAAACTGGTAACAAATTTATGTATATCTCTAATCTAATCTGGTTAATTTTTCTTTTCTAAGATTTCAAGTAAAAAAGATTCGTAAAATTAATTCTTGAAGAAAGATTTGAAGAAACATTTTGCAGAATGCTCTGTAGAAAATGGAAACTTTTCTATTTGAGTTAAAAGTCTATGTGAAATATAAGTGTGCAACCCAAGAGGGGGGGTGAATTGGAAATTTAAAAATTATCCTAGCAAATCCACACAACAAGCAATCTAATGTCTTAATAAAAATTGAAAGCAATAAGTTCAATAAAGGCACAATAATTAAAAGAGTAAGGGAAGAGAAAAACGAACACAATGATTTTTACGTGGTTCGGCTATCCCCGCCTACGTCCACGCCTCCAAGCACACCGGGCTTGAGGATTTCACTATCCAAGCCTTTCCAAGGCTTCAACAATTACAATTGACTTCGAGGTGTCAATAAACCTTTACAACAAAGAGATTATCTCCCAATCTCTTCACTCAAGTGTCTCACACACTCAAACTCTTACAAATGAAATGAAGAAATGAAAGTTACAATCAAACTCACTCAATGAGTAGATATTCAAAGATGAAGAACAATGAATGATTCAATGTTTTGTGTTTTGCAAGTTGTAAGCTCAAGATATCATGTGTGCCTTTTGTTTTTGCTTGTTGGAGAGCTTCAAAATGAGTTGGATTTGAGTTCTTATAGTTTGAGCTCGAAAACTAGCCGTTACTCACATTCTGGGCAATCCGGTTTGCCGTTTATGGAATCCGAGTGGCGGATTTATGTTACAGATTAAGGCAAAATTCAAAATTTTGCCTAACCGGTTTCTTGGATTCGAATCCCAGTAGCCGATTCGTTATGGTGCTTACTGCCCCGA
Organism: Citrus sp. QX-2021; assembly: GCA_030444885.1. Taxonomy (NCBI): domain Eukaryota; kingdom Viridiplantae; phylum Streptophyta; class Magnoliopsida; order Sapindales; family Rutaceae; genus Citrus; species Citrus sp. QX-2021. Next base: position 17,099 of record JAUJEF010000090.1, read on the forward strand.
ATTCGGCCTGCCGTTTATCAGTATCCGGTAAGCCGCTTGCTACAGTAACCTGCTACAGTGAAATTTTTTTCATATTTTCAGTTTGACCCCAAAACTTTATAAAAACTATAGTATGGCCCAAAACGTTATGAAACTTTGCAAATGGGTCCAATTTCAGAATTTTAAATAATGCTTTCTCAATCCCACAACTTTCTGAAATTATGACTTCGCCCAAAAATATTTAAATAGTTTCAAATAGGTCCAAATCCAAAATTTCAAGCACTACTTGTTTATTTCAAAGTTTTCAAAATTCTTTCAATTAAACCATAAACTTTGAAAAACAACCAATTTCATAAAATCATTTTTCCATTAAATATGAAACATTTATAATGTGAAAATAATGATTTATTTAAGATGTATAAAAAATAATTTGAGATTAAAAGATTAATCATTCTTAATCTTGTTTGTTATCATCAAAATCAATATTATGGAAACATATATGTTAACACTATGTTGAAGCGCACTACGATAGAATATGTCACATGTTAAAATAGTTTTGTATTAATATTGAGCCAATTACTCATTATAAAACACTACAATGATTGTTTAGAGAAAACAAAATTTCATCATCATTATATATATCTGAAGTGGAACTGTTTACACTTAGGTAGCGTTTACTTTTCATATTGGAGTGGGAATCCTAAGGAGTGGAAATCCTATGATTGGGAGTGTGGAGTGGGATTGAGAGTAGATTGTTTACTTGCACTGGAATGGAAGCATGAAATGGAGATCAGAATCCAATTTATGTGTTTACTTTGTCTTGGAATGTGAGTAAATAGTTTCAAATTACAATTTTATCTTTATTTTAAAGAATTATAGTTTTTAATTACAAAGTTAATAAAAAACATATTTAATGAATAAACATTTATTTTATTATATTTGTAAATTTATAATAACTATTAATATTCTTAATTATGAACATCACAATTTTTTATTAATTTTAATTTTAATTATATAAATTAAAAATTGTTGATAAGGGCAATATAAATGAAATATTTTTACTATTAACATAGTATGAAATTAATATTTTCTTAGAATAAATTATTTATTAGTATTAATTATTAATATTAAAGAAATATAATACTATATTACTATTATTTTTAAATAAATATAATAATATTATATTTTCAAATAAAGATGGTATATAGTAATATTATTAATTCTCTATTAATATAATAATATTATTTTTAAGTAAATTAAACTTAGAATCAAACCCAATTATTATTTAGTTAAATATAATAATATTATTTAAATATTTTTAAATATAATTATAGTAAATTTAATAAAAAGAAGGGTAAATATAAAATGAAACATTATTTTATTTTATTTAATATAATTGTATTAAATAAATATGGTACTATTATTTTTAAAATAAATATAATAATATTATATTATTAAATAAAGATAGCATATAGTAATTTTTATTAATTCTCTATTAATATAATAATATTATTTTTAAGTAATTTTAACTTATAATTAATGCAAATTATTATTTAGTTAAATATAATAATATTATTTATTTTATTTTATTTAATATAAAATATAAAATTAAATTTAAAAAAAAAAAGGTAGAAAAGGGAGAGGTGGGAGTGGATTCCTACTTCCACCTCTCCCCATGGGAGTCCCACTCCCACTCCCACTCCCCACTCCAAAAATGGGTGGGACCCACAGAGTGGGATTTTCAATCTTTCCCCAATTTGTTGAAGTAAACACTAGAGTGGGAGGAATCCATACTCCTCACTCACTCCCTCCAGAAAAGTAAACACACCAAGGTAATTGGGAATATATTCTCGTGTCCCAAATTCAATTATATGTCCTTGTCTTTGAATTAATCCTAAAAAGAATTGCAATATAGAATGTAATGTGATTTCATTGGAGTGAATTGTTATTTTTGTGATTATCAAATAGTATATTTGAGAGTTTCTTATTTTTGTATATATAAAATTGAAATTATTTTAATTGTGCACAAGAGTTTGAGGGTCATTGGGAGAATTTGCTTGTTAATGGTTAGTGAAGTAAACCGACCAATAAATTTATCAAAAGCACTTTATTACATCATCTTCATACATATCCCATAGAATCTTGGTTGCATTCATTCTAGCAAAAATACTTAATGTCTGATTTAGGATTTGGACTAAAAGCAAACATGCAAATTAATCTGATTGATTAAAATTTTAAAACAGTACCCAAAAAAGAAAGAAAGAAGAAAGTGTCAAGCAAATCTAACGAACGCAGGGGATGCATGCATATTAATATTTCTCATGAAATCATCACGCATTGTGCTCCAAGACTAAGAAAATCTAAGTTAATTGATTTATATTGACTTTTCAAAACAGAACTATCTTATATCATTTAGTGATTAATGATGCTAATATTTGATAGAATGAATCAGTGTGTCTGCTGAAATTTCTTGAGGAAGAACCCTGAGTATTCATCATCTCAATAAGCGACTCAAAGATAAGAGAATGAGAAGAACATTCAGGAATCATCGGGTAGGATAAGATCAAGGAGGCGAAGAAAACATTCATTTTGGCCAAATAAAAATTGCGAGAACTTTTATTGCTTTGAGATTAGTAATCAAACCATTGTTGGGATATTGGTTTGGTAATTGTTGAATTAATGGCCCTGAACTTATTCTATGGTGAACGGAAATTATAATATAAGGTGTTTCCATGCTCAATATGGCACGTATAAGGTAAAGTTGGTATTGACAGTTGGCAATCATGAAAATTATGTCATAGTAGTAGTATTATGTACTTGCTTCATTTTCATTAGGAGCATATATAATATGGAAATACCATACGGCTATATACAATTGGCCATTGCACAATCATACCTTGTATCAAATTAACCGTAGATTAATGGATTTCTTGTTGGGGTGGATGGCTGCAATATGTAAGGAATGGCTAGTGTTTGAGGAAAATATATCGAGGAGACCTGACGAGATGAGCAGGTGTTTGGTGGCGGAGTCCTGCGAGCAGGGATATTCTCCTCGTCCACGAATATGCCGTTCGCGAGGTTGAATTCCTGTTAGAGGCATAAGGTCATCCCAGCTGAGGGTCGAGGAGAGGGACCGGTCAACGGCGATTGGCAAGACATGCTCTCCGGCCCGAGAATCTAGGCACGACAACCACACTTCCCCAAGACGGTGGCGTAACACGCTTTCCCCGGAATGATGGCGTAACACGCTTTCCCCAGAACGGTGGCGTGACACGCAAGACCCCTCGTTTGCCCATAACGCAGCAGTCAGAGTCCCATACCGTCTGAAAAAGGAAGCGGGAAACTGGGGTTCAGGGGAGGCCTATAAAAAGGTAGCCAACGAAGGTAAAAGGGTTGGCATTTTTGAGATTAAAAAAAAAGAGAACTTAAAAAGAAGAGAAACCACGAAAAAGCCATAAGATCTGCATGGCGAGCGTTCCGGAACCTTCATATCCGACTTAGCGTGTTGAGGGTTTGCGCGGGAAAACAACCGGCGTACTCGACTTGTCTGTGTGTGCGCAGAACCTCGGAGGAGAAGAAGCCTCACAAGAAGACCTTCTGGTCGTGGAGAAGTTGATCGAGCGAAGTGCATTCGTGGTCGTAGAAGAGAAACCGAATCCCGCATCAACAACTCCAACCCCAGTGGTTCAAGTGACGGTTGATAACACAAACGTTGGTGACAGAATCTGGTCGGTCCAAGGGCAAGCAGATTCCCGCATCAACATTTTGGCGCCGTCTGTGGGGAACAACAAAAAGCTTCTGTTGATAGCAAGGAAAGGGGTGAAGCAAGTGAAAAGCGATGGAGACAGGAGGAAGTAGTGCACAAGGGGGTGATAGGAGGCTTAACGATTCCGTGACGCTGAGGGAGATAGTCAGTGAGGCACGGGAAAAAGTCATGTTCGACCGGATGGAACGGATGGAAAAGCAGATGGAAACCTTGACAACCATCCTGCATGAGCTGCGGAACGAGCGAGGAGTAACCCAAGAGGGAAGGGTGAGAGGCGATGGAGTGGTACCAGGTCCCGATAGTGCGGGGAGAAGTCAAACCACCGGGAGATTCGGTGGTGCGAGGGGTAACGTACCTCATGGGGAGAATCACATAGAGAACGAGGCGGTCCCGGCAAAGACAGGACTAGTGACGAGGGACGATGGGGTGGTGAATGCGGAGGAAACAGAGTTGAGGCAACACGTGCACGATGTAGAGCTAGAGCGGGATCAAGTTGCGGCACGTGACCCTGGTCGTGCAGTGCAGCTGGAGGAGGAAGTGCGTAGACTAGCACAGATAATTGACGACATGCAGGGAAGGAACAGAGCCCCTGGTTGGAGGATAATGCTGGACGGAGAATCACCGCTCGCAGCAGAGATCATGAGGGCAGTTATTCCGAGAGATTTCCGCCTCCCAGACCTCAGATACTCCGGAAGAATCGATCACTGGGCGCACATAGAGCGCTTCAACGACATAACCGGGGTACAAGGATTATCCCGATCCCAAAGGTGCAGGGTGTTCCCACTCTCCCTTGAGGGACGTGCGCGAGAATGGTACAGGAAACTTCCTCGGGGCAGTATTAAAACCTTCGAGCAGATGTGCCAGGAATTTGCGGAGCAGTTTAGTGGGGCAATGGCACCGGAGGATGACATGATGGAGCTGAAAGGCATGAAACAGGGGGAGCAAGAAACCCTTCGGGAATTCATCAAGAGGTTTCATCGGGCTGTCCTCGACTTGGGGGCCTTTAACCACCCTCAAGCGTTAAGGGGATTGAAAGAAGGTGAAGATAGGAAGGTCGCTGGTACACCTTGAGAAGCCCAATGATTCAAACGTATGCGGCCGCATACGAACAAAGCAAGAGAGACATCGAGATCAAGAGGAGAAGGCTGCACTTGATTAAGATAGACCAGGTTAGAAGGGTTGGGGAGGAAAGAGAAGAAAGCATTACTGGGGAACGGGCCGATCGGAGAGGAGGGACCACCGAGGCCTCCTGGGGGAGCAGGAGAGTCGGGTGATCGCTACTGACCTCATCGAGAGCCGCCACGATGATCGGCCGCAGAGGGGCGCAACCTCCTCTCGTTCCCAGCTAGGGAGCCTTGGAGAAGGCATGAGTCGGCATCTGGTGGTCTTCCCCACGATAGCAGAGCGAGTAGACCAGAAGTACTTCCACCGCCCCCGACTCAGAGCGGGGCAAACAAAGAAAGAGCAGTGCACCTGATCGACCATAACCCGGACTATGGGCGGTACACTTCCTCAAGATGTCCCCTGGATGAGGTGTACGAGGCCATAAAGGATCGAGGGCTGCTGCACCCCCCTACCGATAACAAAGTTACCCAACAGGAGGGATAGAGGACGTTATTGTAAGTTCCATGGCACTCATGGCCATACCACACAGCAGAGTGTAGAGACCTCCCAAGACCCAGTGTCGAAGATTTGGTGAGAACCCGGTACTGGACGAGTTTATAGATGGGACCTTCCCGATGGAGGCCACACAAAGCGAAGGGGAGCAGCGAGTGGTAGAAACTTGAGGCACGAGCACCCGTAGTAAGGATGATAAATGGGGCCCAACATTGGCCGAGAGATTCCAACAGATCGAGAAAAAATTACGCTAGATACGCCATGACCAAAGAAAGAGGTACTCTTGAAAGATCCCTACAGCCAAACGAGCAAGAGTCGTGCAAGTGCCGATCATGTGGACGGATGAGGATGAGGAAGGGATTCTATACCCCACGAGGATGCTCTAGTCATCAAGGCTAATCACGCTAGCAAGGAGTTTAATCGGATACTTATTGATACGGGAGCTCAAATGATGTGTTATTTAAGTCAACCCCAAAGAGATGGGAATAGCCGACCGGAAGTTGGAATACACCAATACCTCCTCGCGGGGTTCGGAGGAGGAAGAAGTCGGTCCCTCCGGGCGTGGTCGAGCCGCCTATCACAATTGGGAGCTCCCTACGTGGAAAGAACAATGATACTTGGACTTTGTCGTAGTGGATGAAGAAAGTCCTTACCAGATGATCCTAGGTCGGCCATTTTTAAGGATGAGCAAAGCGGTGTTGTCCAGCCATTATCTGACTCTGAAGTACCGGGTGAATGGGGTAGTAGGAGTGGTACGAGGAGACCAGAGGATTGCAAGGCTTTTGCTACTCCTCAGCGTGAGCGAAGCAATGCGAGATAACATCCTCGATACCCGAGTGGAAAACAAGAAAGGCCGACAAGAACCCATGGAGGATCCGAAACAAGAAGCTGGGACCGAGAGAACCGGGGAAAGACGATCGAGAATCGGGTCAAGACTTAAGGAGAGCAAAAGCAGGAGTTGGTGAAATGCTTAGAGGCTCATGCCGATGTGTTTGCTTGGACACATGAAGACATGCCAGGGATTGACCCTGAAGTAGCATGTCATAAGCTGGCAATAAAGAAAGGTGCTCGGGCAGTAAGGCAGAAGAGGAGGTGCTTCAACCAGGAGAGGTATGAGGCTATAAATGGCGAGGTGGAGAAGCTCTTGAGAGCAGGGTTCATTCGGGAAGTCAGTTACCCTGAGTGGATATCGAATGTGGTGCTGGTAAAGAAGGCAAACGGCAAGTGGAGGATGTGTGTGGATTTCACAGACCTCAATAAGGCATGCCCAAAAGACAGCTTCCCTTTACCAAAGATCGACCAGCTAGTAGATGCAACGGCTGGACATGGTCTGCTTAGCTTCATGGACGCGTTCTCGGGATACAACCAGATCCCCATGTACGAGCAGGATGAGGAGAGCACAGCTTTCATCACTAACCAAGGTTTGTTCCATTCACAGTGGTAATGCCGCTCGGTCTCAAAAATGCTTGGGCCCACCTATCAAAGGTGGTGAACAAAGTCTTTAAGCCGTTGATTGGGAAAACCATGGAGGTGTACGTGGATGACATGATCACCAAGTCCAAGATCCCGAAGGAACATGTCAGACACCTCGAGGAGACATTCGGGCTGTTGAGGAAGTATAAGATGAAGCTCAACCCGGAGAAGTGTGCTTTTGGGGTCGAGTCGGGGAAATTCCTTAATTCACGGTGAGCCATAGGGGATTGAAGCAAATCCCGAGAAAATCCAGCCGATGGTGCACATGACGTCTCCTCGTAACTCAAGGAGATACAAGCCTCACGGGGAGGTTGGCGGCGTTGAGCGATTTCATATCCAAGGCTACAGATAAGTGTCGGCCATTCTTTCAAGTTATAAGGAGGGGAAAGAAATGTAATGGACCCCGAGAATGCGAGAAGCCTTCCTAACTTGAAGCAATACTTCGCAAAGAAGCTCCGCCGCTGTCCACACCAAGAGGACGGGGACAAGTTATATCTCAGATTTGGCGATATCGGATCGGGCCGCCGCTTGCTTACAGTAAGAGAGGAAGAAGAGTTCAGAGATCCGATATACTACACCAAAGAGGCCCCGCCGACGGCCGAGACCGAGATACCCGCCATTGGAGAAATGGGCACTTGCCCTTGTGGTTCTTCGCTTCGGAAGTTGAGGCCATATTTTCAAGCATTCCCGGTCTCAGTAATAACAAACCAGCCGTTGCGTCAGACTCTGCACAAGCCAGATGCCTCTGGTCGGCTCGTCAAGTGAGTGGTTGTCGAGTGGCCGAATTCGACATGTACTATAAACCCTGCGCAGCGATAAAGGCCTGTGCAATGGCCGATTTCATAGCCGAATTCACAGAGCCCGGCGGTATGCTTAGATCAACAAGATGCAGTTATAGGCAATGACGAAACTCAAGTATGGCAGGTGTACGTGGACGGGTCATCGGGGGAGCGGGGTTCAGGAGCAGGGATTGTCTTGGAGGGCCCCGAGGGAGAGGAGATCTCTTATGCTATAAAGTTGGAATTTGCAGCTACGAATAACCAGGCAGAGTATGAAGCCTTGATAGCAGGTCTGGAATTGGCTAAGGCCGTGAGAGCAGACAGAGTTAAGATCAGAACTGATTCCCAGTTGGTTGCGAATCATGTCAGTGAAAGGTTCCAATCAAGGGAGGAGAAGATGGAGCAATACCTGAAGATAGTCAGGCAGATGATGGGGAAGTTCGAAACCGTGGAGGTGATACAAATCCCCAGGAGCGTAATAGCCGAGCGACATTTTGGCTAGGATGGCATTGCAGAGTGACCCAAAATGCCCAAGTCGGTCCCTTTTCGGAGTGAAGTCCCGCCCGAGTATCGATCAGAATTTTGGGGTGTTACGGATAGAACAAAAACGCTCGTGGAAGGACCCGATAGTTTCATACCTGTAGAGACGGGTATTACCACCGTATAAGCTCGCAAGCTCGCAAGATTAGAGCCCGTGCCCTCGAGATACACAATGATTGATGGGGCATCAGATCGGCGAGGATATACGCTACTGCTCCTTCTGTCCGGATGAGGACGACGCGATTACGTGCGAGAGAAGTACATGAAGGAATTTGCGGAAATCATTCGGCGGGAGATCCCCGCCCACAAGGTTCTAAGGCGAGGATATTTCGCGCCGACAATGCACCAGGATGCCCAAGAAAAGACACTGGGAGTTGTGCAAGTCGCCGCAGAGTTTTGCAAATTTCTCTAACCAACCACCGCAGGCTCACCTCCATGACCTCCCCCGGCCATTTGCTCAATGGGAATTGATTCGATCGGCCCGCTACCAAAGGCACGGGAGCCGCCACACATGCAATAGTTGCTATAGATTACTTCACGAAGTGGTAGAGGTAGAAGCCCTTAGCAGGATCACGAAGAAAACAACAGACTTCGTGTGGAGAAACCTCAGTCCTGTCGATCACGGATCCCTTATGCCTTGGTAACGGACAATGGCGGTGCGCCTCGATAATCACGGCAGGAGTTTCTCACGTAACCTCGGAATAGAGCTGAAGTATTGCTCGCCTGCTCACCCTCAATCGAATGGACAAGTAGAAGCAGCCAACAAGACCATCAAGAGACTTTTGAAAACCAGGCTTGGAGCAAAAAAGGGTGCGTGGGTTGACGAGCTGTCGGGTGTGCTATGGGCATACAGAACAACCCACAAAACCGCAACTGGGGAGACACCGTTCGCTTTGGCCTTCGGACATGAAGCGGTCGTGCCGGCTGAGATAGGGACGACCACACACCGGACAGGTCATTTCAATGAGCAGGAAAACGACGAGCAGATGTGTTTGAATCTTGATCTGCTAACGGAAAGGAGGGAGCAAGCAGCCGGGCGATCAGTCATTTACCAACAGAGGGTTGCTCGATATTATAACCAGAAGGTGAACATACGGCAATTGGCCTGAGATCGGGTAGATGCGGTAAGAGTGAATCGAGCACCAAAGATTCGACTCGAGGAGTCTTTGGGACCGAATTGGGAAGTGGCCATCAGAGTCAAGCGAGAAATGGGACCTTGGTGCTTACAAGCTGGTTCGCACGGACGGCCGCGAGGTGAAACGCCCATGGAACGCAGCACACCTCCGAAAGTATTTCCAGTGAGACTTGTTGACACTTGAAAGCTATTTTTGCTCATATTCATTGTCGTTTATCTTTCACGCTTTATGTCCAAACAATTTCATGTAAGTTCAACCCGCCATTAATAAAACGTCGAGGAATTTCTTTCGCTTGAAACCGAGGAAATTACCAAAGGCATGCAAAGGCTCACGAAAGTCTCAAAGCCTCGTCTTATGGCGAGACAGTAGTTACATGCATGCCAGATCTCGCTCGGCCACGAGAAGCGCGAAAGAATCCCAATCTTGAAGAATCAAAGGCATGCAAAGGCTCACGAAAGTCTCAAAGCCTGTCTTATGGCGAGACAAGTTAAGCATGCTGTGGATCTCTCTCGCCACGGAAGGCGGCGTAATCCCAATCCTTGAAGAATCAAAGGCATGCAAAGGCTCACGAAAGTCTCAAAGCCTGTCTTATGGCGAGACAGGTTAAGCATGCTGTGGATCTCTCGGCCACGAGAAGGCGAAAGCGTAATCCCAATCTTGAAGAATCAAAGGCATGCAAAGGCTCACGAAAGTCACAAAGCCTGTCTTATGGAGTGACATAAGCAAAGCATGCCAGGATCTGCTCGGCCACGTGAAGGCTAGCAGAACCCCAATCCTTGAAGAATCAAAGGCATGCAAAGGCTCTCGAAAGTCTCAAAGCCTTTGTCTTATGGCGAGACAAGCCAAGCATGCTGTGATCTCGCTCGGCCACGAGAAGGCGAGCGAATCCCAATCCTTGAAGAATCAAAGGCATGCAAAGGCTCACGAAAGTCTCAAAGCCTGCCTTATGGCGAGACATGTGCCAAGCATGCCAGGATCTGCTCGGCCACGAGAAGGCGAGCGTAATCCCAATCCTCAAGAATCAAAGGCATGCAAAGGCTCACGAAAGTCTCAAAGCCTGTCTTATGGCGAGACGAAGGCAAGCATGCTGTGATCTCGCTTCGGCCACGGTAAGGCGAGCGAATCCCAATCCTCAAGAATCAAAGGCATGCAAAGGCTCACGAAAGTCTCAAAGCCTGTCTTATGGCGAGACAGAGGCCAAGCATGCAGGATCTGCTTCGGCCACGGCGGCGAGCAGTAATCCCAATCCTTGAAAAATCAAAGGCATGCAAAGGCTTACGAAAGTCTCAAAGCCTCGTCTTATGGCGAGACAAGCCAAGCATGCCAGATCTCGCTCGGCCACGAGAAGGCGAGCAGAATCCCAATCCTCGAAGAAATTACCTAAGGCGTGCAAAGGCTCGCCAAGTCTCGAAGCCTGTTTGTGGCGAGACAGAAGCCAAGCATGCCAGGATCTGCTCGATCACGTGAAGGCGAGCAGACTCCGAAGCAAAAAAAAAAAAAAAAAAAAAAAAATTTTAAGACGTGCAAAGGCTCGTCAAGTCTCAAAGCCTATTTATGGCGAGACAGAAGCCAAGCATGCCAGGATCTGCTTGGCCACGAGAAGGCGAGCAGAATCCCAATCCTTGAAGAATCCAAGGCATGCAAAGGCTCATTAAGTCTCAAAGCCTGTTTTATAGCGAGACAGAAGCCGAGCATGCCAGGATCTGCTCGACCACGCGAAGGCGAGCGGAATCCCCAAGCATCGAAAAAATTTATAAGGCATGCAAAGGCTCGTTAAAGTCTCAAAAGTCTATTTATGGCGCGACAGAAATCAAGCATGCCAGGATCTGCTTTATCGCACGAAACCGAGCAGAATCTTAAACATCGAAGAAATTTTCTAAGGCATGTGACGACATATGCAAAGGCGGAACCTGCTCAACCAAACGATGACGAGCAGATTCTCAAACGGAAAATGGATTCTTGATTAAAGCACGTAAGTAATCAAAACATTTTTATTTGTATGTTGATAATTAACGAGAGGAGGCAATCTCCATAAACGTTGTTCATTACAAATACAAGAGATACATCGAAGATGGCGGATCGGTTAGCCGAAAGCAAGCAAAGTGGTCGGCCCAACATCCTCGGGAGCAGGGGAGGTATCACCACCAGTGCATCGGGGAGTGCGGGCTCTGCCAACATCGGCCAAGCGGTGCTCGCTTTCGCCAACGTCGCCAGGTCATGCGAAGAGGAGAACTTTTCTCCTCAATCACGATCGGCTCTATTCCGTCGCCATCTTCCTTGGCTGCCTCCTCGTCCATATGTTGAGCGACACCAGCTGCAAGGTCATCCATCTTCGGATCGTGCTTGCTTCCCAAGACTCGGCCATGATGCAACGATAGAATGCCAAGTCCCCGTCGTCTTGGTTGTCGGCCTCCCCCTCCAAGCTCTCGACTTGAGCTCGATGGGAATCGCGGAGAGATTCGAGCTGAGCCTCATGCGTGGCCTTCAGCCTTTGCAGATCCTCTTTGATCTTGGTCAGCTCCTCCTCAAGCGTAATGGCCCTTGCTTGAGCAAGAGACTCTTGCTCGATAAGCTTGAGGTTCTCCATATTCAGCCTCCCAAATTCTTACCGGCAACATCAGCTCTGGTCGTCGCCGATTGAATGTCCTCCTTCATCTTCCGGTCATAGCGCCCAACCTTGGCCTTGTAATAGGTGGTCATGCAGCTGAGGTGAAAAGCGCTGTACTGCATGGCTCCCACCAGCTCACCCAAGGTACAGCCGTCGAAGTCCTCCAGGTCCTTCTTGCTCACAAGTTTAGATAACTCATTGAGGTAGGGGACCAAATGCTCTGCTCGGCTGTCAGGTAAGCGAGACTTGGGCCCGACCGGAAGAGAAGAGGAAGCAGGATCAGTGGCTGCCCCACTACTTTCCCCGACTTTGGCAGGAGCAGGGAGTAAAGCCTTCAAGGGAAGAGCCTGCTCCGCAGTGCTCACTCGTTTCGCAGGGGGAGCGTCCTTACTCTGGTCCCTCTTCGTTGTTGGCGGTCGAGAACGTTTCCTGGTAAGAGCCCCAATCACAGCGTCCTCCATCCTATGGCCAGGAAGTATCAAGCGAGACTCGAGCAAGTTGTAAGTAGATAACAGTTCTCGGCTCGAGCAGGAATTGGCTAGTACGGCCTCAACCCGTTTGAGCTGATCAGGTTCGAGCGGGAAGTGAACACCCCAAGAACCTGCAACACGAACAAACACTTGGTTAGAGACAAACCAATAAAGCGAGAACAATTATGGATACAAGACATCTAAAGCAAGCAGGCAACCTGGGACCGTGAAACGGCAAAGTGGGACGCGAACGACAGTCTTTCCCATCCATTTGTGCGACCTGACCCCAAGGACCCCCGGCAAAAAAGAATTTTCTCTTCCAAGTCCCACCACCGCCAGTAGGAAGATCAGTTATGGGTTTCCTGCTCTTGGCACTAGATTGGAAGTAGTACCAGCCGGCGTCTTTGGGACTGCTCTTTAGCTGGTACAGGTGTTTCACCTCGTCGACCGTGGGCTCGCTTTGGCAACATCTGTCCCACAATATGAACATACCAGAGAGCACTCTCCACCCGTTGGGGTTCAACTGACCGGGAGCTAGATTTAGCCCACTCAGAATCCGGGCAAAGTAAGGTTGCAAGGGGCACCTCAGCCCGTGCTTAAAACTCTCTAAAAACAAGGTAACATATCCCTGGGGAGGCCGGCTAGGTGTATCTTTCTTTCCTGGGACCTTGAGAGGAATTTCACCGGGAATGCTATACCTGAGCCGGAGGTCATCCAGCTCGTGGAATGTGGTCGTGCAAGTCATGTAATCAATAGCATAATCCCGCGACAAGGCCCTACCCCCTACTGTACTACGCCCTGGGTTGCGGTGATCCCAGTGAAGATCCTCACCGAGTCACCTCTTTGATCCTCACTTAGGTGTGTCTTCCGAGCCCGAAGGCCTCTCTCACTACTACTTCCGCCGTGGAGGTTGTTTGGGGGACATCCTCCTAGCGCTAGTGCCAACACTAGATCTAATGGGCTCTAAAGGGATCCCGGATCAAAAGCGAGATCGGTGAGCGGACTAGGCGAAGCCCAACTCATCGTCGTCAACTTCAATAACCTTCTCTTTGCCTTTCGACATTCCTTAAGCTCTAACCGAACACCACCACCAACTACTACCCAAGCAAAAGAGAAGAGAAATTATCTACAACTATCCGAGACCGAGGAGATAGAAGAAATACCCAAGTAATGGTTCATCGGTGAAAGACAGAGATGGAGGTCTTTATGCCGAACCTCTTTCTTAGGAGAGACAGAGACGGAGACGGAGTGAATGATGAATTTGCCGTTCGAAAGGATCTGGGTTTCCTAATGGGGAAGGACTCTTGGGTTGCCGCGTTTAACGGCACCAAATCCCAAGGTCTCAGAATCACTGGTTTGAAATTCAAATGGAGGGTAGATCTCCGCCACGTCACCTCGTCCGCAATTAAATGCGACGTGACTCTTGCGACCTTTTCCAATCCCACGCGAGTGAGTACTAACGAGTTTCTCTACGCTGGTCCACTACCTTACCCAACACCAAACCTGGGGACCGGTGTTTGAGGAAAATATATCGAGAGACCCGACGAGATGAGCGTGTGTTTGGTGGCGGAGTCCTGCGAGCGAGGATATTCTCCTCGTCCACGAATATGCCGTTCGCGAGGTTGAATTCTGTTAGAGGCATAAGGTCATCCCACCTGAGGTCGAGGAGAGCGGGCACGGTCAACGGCAGCTTGGCAAGACATGCTCTCCGGCCCGAGAATCTAGGCACGACAACCACACTTCCCCAAGACGGTGGCGTAACACGCTTTCCCGGAATGATGGCGTAACACGCTTTCCCGAAGCAGTGGCGTGACACGCAAGACCCTCGCTTGCCCATAACGCAGCGGTGAGTCCCATACCGTCTGAAAAGGAAGCGGAAACTGGGTTCGAGAGGAGGCTATAAAAAGGTAGCCAACGAAGGTAAAAGGGTTGGCATTTTTGAGATTAAAAAGAGAACTTAAAAAGAAGAAAAACCACGAAAAAAAGCCATAAGATCTGCATGAAAGCGTTCCTTAACCTTCATATCTCGACTTAAGCGTCGGAGGGTTTGCGCCGGGAAAACAACCGGCGTACTCGACTTGTCTCTGTGTGTGCAGGAACCTCTGGAGAAGAAGCCTCACAAGAAGACCTTCAGTCGTGGAGAAGTTGATCGAGCGAAATTCAGTCGTAGAGCGTAGAAACCGGAATCCCGCATCAACAACTCCAACCCCAGGTGGTTCAAGTGACGGTTGATAACACAAACGTTGGTGACGAATCCTGGTCGGTCCAAGGCAAGCGATTCCCGCATCAACAAACTAGCTTTCTCGAGTCTTGAAACTTCATATTCGTAGTACATACGATATTTATTTTGTGTAGATGAAATCATTGGGAGTTTCACTCTAATGGACGGATGTTGCGGAACTAAGAACTGATATTCGTATTGATTAATTAGTATAAGTTAGATGAATGGTCAATGTTCATGCACTTTTGAGCTACACGTGGCAATGAAAATCGAGTGAGTTTAATTCTGTGATGTAATATGACACCGATTCAATCAAGCAACATTACTCTTCAATGATAGACATAAATGAAACTAGTGCACATGCATTAGTTAGATGATAATTAAAAGATCTAGATTATAACAGAGTAAAGGATTTTGAGTTTGAATGAGTAAACTAGATTCTCATTATCTTATCTCTTAAAATAGGCAAGGTTGTTATGTATATTCTTTGTATATAAAGTCTTACAATCAATGAAAAAGTATTCACTCAAAATCCTTTACTCTGTTATGGTATCAGGGCATTAAAGCTCTCTATTTTTCTTTTCTCTTCTCCTCTTTCTACTTGAATTCTTGCAATGGCAAGCAATCATTCCAACACTAGTATCCGAAACACCAATGATTCCAACAACACTCTCATCACCATCAATGTTGCAGCTCAAACTCCTCTCAAATTAACTACCACCAATTACCTATCTTGGAAGTTCTGATTTCCAAACACTTTTCGTTGGCTATGATCTCCTCGGATAAATAGATGGCTCTAAACCATGTCCTTCGCGCAATCGAATAACCCAACAACACCACATCCCCAAATCCCGCATATACTCTGGATCCGACAAGACCAATTGATTTTAAATGCAATCATTGGATCAATCTCTCCTCTATAATCCCTTTTATTGCTAATACCAAACATCACAAGAAGCTTGGACCACACTTGCCAACACATATGCCAAACCATTACGTGTTCGAATCAAGCAAATCAAAAATCAAATCAAACAAATAACTAAAGGGCTGAATCAATCACCGAATTTCGCAAAATGTGAAGGCACGAGCTGATGAGTTAGCTCTACTTGGGTTACCATTTGATAATGATGACATCACCGATAAGATCCTAGAGACATTTGGTGATGACTACAAAGAGTTAGTCGAGTTGTTCAAGCAAGAGATACTCCAATTTCCTTTGAAGAACTCCATGAGAAACTCCTCAACTTTGAAGCCACGCTCAACATCACTGCACCACAAACCGCCTTCCCATCACTCGCTCATGTTTCAACCGGCATCAATAACAACTCAAGCGCAATAGTAACAACTATGCCAATCAAAGTTCAACCAACACCAATCGGAGTCCGTGACAATCTCAAAACAACAATTTGAATCGACAAAGAACGTCCCTACCTTGGCTTTTGCCAACTCTGCAGGATTTAAGGACACACCGCCAAAAAGTGTACATCTTACAAGTTGCAACCAATCCAATCTACCAACACCAAAGACAACCACTCCATGGCAGCCCAAAGCCAATTATGCAAAGAAGAATAAACAACAACCAAAAGCGGCTCCTTGACAAATGGTGCATCTCACCACGTAACATCCGACTGGAGAACCTTTCTTTGCACAATCCATATGACGGAAACGATGACATGATGATTGGGGATGGCACTGAGTTACATGAGTGACAAGTTACACCGGATCATATAAATTACACCGGATCTTCACAACTATTAACACATTAATATGACAAGTTAGAAAGTAATAGAGAAATGGATTTTTTTAATTTGGAATGAGCAAAACTGATTGAAGAATATTATCAAAAGCGTTGGGTTATTTGTAGTTTAAAATTTACTCTGAACAACTTATGATTATGCGCACTAGCTAATAGATTTTAAAAGATCACTTTTTACTTTGAACACTTTTGTAAATACCAAAATACTTCTCAATAACTTTCCTTCTATTATCTTTGTTTTTTCTTAGTACACCCATGAAAATATTTTCGCACCAAGATTAATTACCTTTGTGCTCCTTATTTGTTAATAATATCATTTTGCAAGTTTATTTTTCGAAACTGTCCAACATTTAAAATTTATGTTCATTAAAATTTAAAAAACATTGGATGGTTGAGATTGCTTCTGAGATCCGCAGAACATTACTTGTGTATATACGCAACTCAAGATATACTTATTTGTGTATCTTCTACTCCCGTATCAGATTTTTTTTTTTTTCTTTTGCTTGTTAGTTCCCCTAGGACCTCCTTGGCAGAGAAGTGAAAAGTGCATTAACTCTTTATTTGGAATAGATATATATATTCAGCAAAAATTGAAATCAAAGTCAAAGAAATTAGAATCATATATTTAGCTAGGCACGGTCTCACTAGTTATGCATGCACTTTATTTACCTAATTATCTAGGTTAAATAATAATAAAATTCAAAATATGTATTTAGTAGATGAGATTTCCCATCTCCCAAAATTTTATTTAAAGAAAAAAATCAATCTCACATAAAAGAATACAAATCGCAGGACCATAGCAAATATCCTAGAGTGAGAGGAAACTCTATTTATAGTAACTTCAACTAGGGGTGGCAAAAAAGCTCGGGCTGGCTCAGGCCCGCGGGCCTAAAGCCCGGCCCGCAAGGGTGGGCACGGATATGGGTCCAAAAATTACAAAGCCCACATATGTTGGGCCTGGACAAGGGCTTAGCAAAAAGCACAGACTTGCATGGCTTTTTTAAATTTATGAATAAAAAATAAATTTAATTTAAATAAAAAAGAAAAAAATCAAAATATTAAATTAGTTTAATTTTTTATATTAGTATTTGTTATTTTATTAGGTTGTATTACTAATATTTTATGTATTGGACTATTATTCTATTTATATATTAGATGATTATCTTTAATTTAAATTTTTTTCTTAATTTAAAAAATATTTTATAATTAATTTAAAAAGCCCGAGCCCGGCCCATGCCCGTCTAGGCCCGACCCGAGTTGGACGGGCTTTTGAAGGGCCTGGACTTCATTTGAATGATGTGGGCTTAGGCCTGGGCTTTGAAAAGCCCGACCCAAGCCCGCAAATTGCCATCCCTAACTTCAACTACTAAAAGGAGAGGTAAAAAAAGAAAGCACAACGTGTGGTAGTGTGCTTATATACAATAGCTGACATTCTAGATTAGTAATGGCAACATTCGTTTTTGGAAAAATAAAGAATAAAAAATGTACGTGTAATGGTAAATATTTGCCCTGTTTTACTTTGTTTATTTACCTTATTTTCATTATTTGTCTATTTTCCCGACTTTTTTAAAATCTCAAGATTGTCAAATATTATGATGATTGCTTTATATTTCCTCCAATTGCATTGCTTTCAATTACTTGAGCATTCACAAACTAAACTTGTTCCTTAGCAAATCTCTTTTAAAAACTTCTTATTGTCCTACAAGACCCTCTTACTATACAAATTAATAATTACTTAATCTTAAATTAAATTTATATTATATGTATTTATGGCTTTTACAACATATATTCTTATTGTTGTTCTTGTAATTGATTTTAACTAATTTCATTTCTAATTTTTTTTATATGAAAAATCAAATCTCTTCTCGATATTCTCTAAATTAAAATTCAGAATTGAGGTTAATTTATCAAAAATGTATTCTTAATAGCATAAAATATAATCTTAATCTCGGAAAGCTACTAAATGCATCAACTAAATGACGTTGGTTTGGAACCAGAAATCCAAATGTGAGGGCTCCAGTAAGCAAGCATCTTCGGAGACAGCCCTCCGAGCAGAGACAGAGAGAGACGATACAGCTTCGATAAACAGCCGATAATGAAGTATCAATCACAACTCATGCCCCATATTTTGCACAAACACATCTCTTTGTTGCTGTAAAGCAAGCCAGTTGGATTGACGGTTGGACCAGAAATGTTTACCCATGGCTTCTTTACAGTCTCGAGTATTGTCACAAGTGTCTTCTCTGTCACCTTAAAGCCCACTTCATATTCAGTAGGGATATTCACAATGTTCGCTTTCAAAAATTTCGCTGCAGAAACATAGTTCCCATTCGAGCCAGCTGGGAAGCATAATGGTCCACCTTCTAGGATACGGCAGAGGACTAGCCTATTAAACAGAGATTGAGAGCAACCTGCATATGTGAATTCTGTATCCGTATCGACTGAGAAACCAAAATTGCTCTTGATATATATGTCTTACGCTAGGGGTGACGTCAATTTCTGACTCAGACATGTTTTGTCCTGCAAAACTTTCAAAGATAGCAGCTTTGACCAGACATGGTGCAGGCAAGAAGCTTTGGTCTACATCCATATGAATCAGGTCAGAGTTTGGTGTCTGAGTAATTGACGGTTCAGCACCGTTGAGGACAGAGATGGCTGATCTAGAAAACCCGATCATCTCAGTTGATTTGGCCTTTTCACAATCCCTCTGAAGAACATTTATCAAAAACAATTTCATAAGCTAACTTACTTCAATGAACAAAAGCAAATGGCAGAAAATGCCAATGTAGCGGCTAAAAGTGCCATGAAATGAACAAGTGAGAAATATTAAGAAAAATCAGAGGTTGGATAAACATATGCCCAGTGAATTAACGAAAAAATCCAAGTCCTTGCATGATTCTGAATTGCTTATGTTGCTTCCAATTTTGTACCATAAATATCAACTATCTGATTACTGTCATGTTCAAATGGAAGAGTTATTCAACATTGGATTTACTTAAATATACTCATAAAAACATGCATATTCATGCGTTTGTGTACCTAAATACATATATTCAAAAATGGATTCTGTGATATGAAAACAGAGTAAAAAAGAGAAGGATGACCTCTTTATGTGTACGTCGCTCAGCAAGCTGGAAAGCCAGAATTGTAAAACCTTAAGTCCTCACAACATCCAGATTAAATTACTTAGAAATACGAAAACGAAGCATACCCGAATCCATGGTGATTCGTAGTGGTTCTTGAGTGTAGGAGATGGACTTCCAATCTTCTCTTTTTCTCTTGAGTTTAGAATTCTCTCAGAGGATTAGAGAAATTGCAGAGAGGATGAAGAGATTGTGGACCATAACCCCTTTCAATTCAATAACGTGACGGGTGGTTTTCTAATGAAAACCGTTCAGCAGAAGCTTATTTATGATAATTATCACTTCAACCCCTCATTAAAGTGATAATTAAATTTTGGTATCTATGCATTTAATTCACGACAATTATACCCTTTGCCATTTAATTAACTTCAAATAGATCACTTAATTCTTGGCTTATTAAATAATAACACACATTTTATTTATTTCATGTGTGGCCCTAAATATTAGATTAATATAAAATTAATCTAACAAGAAGCTCATGAAAAAGACAGCCACAGTCTTAGACAAGGCCTTAAAGATGGACTCCTTTGTTGACCTAGTGCTCTACCTATATATACACAAGTACGTGGCTAGAGTTTAGTTGGTAATTTAGTTGAATCTGTTGAACGGAACAGATTTTCTGAAATGAATTTCGAAACTAAAAATCAATATGAGTTTTGGGTTCTATCATGCATTTTCTGTATACTATTAATTTGTTTGAGCTTATAAACTAAGACATCAAAACATAGATTCTGTTCTAGCTACTGTTTTTCACTTTAGATTGGGGATGGATTTTCAGCTTTAAGGCCTGTGACATCCCAATACACATATATGAGCAAGCTACTTGGTGGCCAATAGTACATAAAATAGACATAAAAATGGATGGCCATCTGATTCCCCAGAACCTACAACAAAATTAAATAACGAACTCCAATACCATCAATTCCGCCTTTTAATTTCAAGTTGGAAACTAGTGACTTTCTCTTTTTCATATTTCATATTTCAAGCTTGCGCTCTTCTTGAGCAGTTAAGCAAATGTATTCAGTCACTTTATATTCATGATATGAAGATTTGGAAGCCATCGATGGGTGGGGGGAAGGGGGATTGAGCAGATTCTCATCTCTACAACGACTGTCAATCGGAGGACTTCATGACTTGGTGTCATTTCGCCACAGGAGTTAGGAACCCGTTTGTGGATTTATGATTTCCAAAACCTGGAATGCCTGTCTTCAGTTGGTCAAAATCTCACGTCGTTGGTGTATCTTTGGCTTTATATTCGTCCGAAGCTACAATACTTTTTGGACAATAGCGTGCCTACCTCGCTCTTGCAACTGTATATCAAGGATTGTCCGCTGATAGAAGAAAGATACAGAAAGGATTAAATCGATCGTCTTATGTGGCAAGATCTCAGTTGAAATTTCACTCTCTTCTATTTTTAGTTTTCTTTTAACTGAGACACTTTGAAAACATTAATACAACAATTTCTGCTTTTGAGAACTACAAGGTTAACACTTAACGATTGTTGGATTCCAGTGAAAAGAATTTATTTGTTGAGGTTGAATGATAGAATATATGCAATTTTCCTGCAGGTGTTGACGGTCTAAAATTTTGAGTGATACTTGAAAATTGCAACATATATAAGAAAACAGAACGAAAAGCCGAAGCCAATAACTTGATCGGTTAATAAAATTTTAGTGAAGTGATAAAAATACACTCAAAAGTAAGATTTTTCTAATATCTTTTAAAAGATAACAATTGAAACTAAAAATTGACTGACCGAAACACAAATGAAGCCAATAGCTTGATGGGTTTAATAAAGTAATAATTTTTGCTAGTAGAAAAGAGTAAATTAAATCGTTTTATTCATGAAAAAAAATCATATTACATTTTATTTCCCCAAATTTTAAAATTACAATTTCACTGATTCCTAATGTAACCAAGAATCTTGTATCAGAAAAGAACGAAAACAGGATGAACACGTACCAAAGAATAGATACAACAAAACCCAAAAGATTAGTAAATGACATAATTTTACAATAGACACAAACACAATGAGTTTTTTCAGAGAATTGCATGCTCAATGATAAAAAAAGTAAACTCAAACTTGTCTATTATATTTTATGCTTTATATTATAAAATCAGGAGTGTGGCGATGTCTTATTAAATAAAGAAAGGAAAAAATTGGTTATGTAAGACAATTATTTAATTAGGGTTAATTATTTCAAGCCTTCAAGGCTTTTTTTTTGTCAACTAAATTGTTATTAAGGTAGTATTCGATATGTTAATAGAGTATTTCTATTCCTATTTAGGAAGGTTTCTACTTAATGTAAATTAACATAACTTCATTCATTGTCATTCATGTAAAAATTTCACTCCAATATGCTGTGAATCTTCTAACTTATGTATTTTTTTTTTATAACATTATTTGATGAGAAACCATAAGTAAAGTTGTTCAGGCTATGCTGGGGACCCTTCTTAGTGTTTATAATAGGCCATCTGTTATCACCTCTTTGAAATTTATAAGTGCCAATAATATATGTGGACTAGAGTGCAATGAATCCAAAACTTGAAGCCCTAAAACGGCTGTGCTTTGAGTAAGTGAATCCACTTACGAGTCACGTGCAGCACACATGCTATCTTCTTCACTAAACTTAAGGAAAAACGACGCTGCTTTCAGTTTCAGTCGTTTTGAGCAAGTTTAAATGAAGCACGTGAGACCGCATGTGAGAAGGGAATCAAATTCGTTATGAAGCCATTATACACGTGTCCAAAAGCTGTGCAATTGGGTTTCAATATCAGGGGTATGAAGAGGCTGGTTATTGAAAAAAATTTGAACAGATCTTGACAAAGATTCTTGGACAGTGATTTATTTCTAATCAGAGAACAAAGCAATCAAGTCACTACAATATAATTATTCAATCATTTAGAAACACCTGAGTATTTATGATTAGTCTATCTGTCAATTAGAATTAGACACGTGTATATATGTAAACTCTAATTATATCTTGACACGTGTATTGTATATGAGCCATATCTAAAAAAGTGAGCTCTAATTTATAATACAATTTTTTTAAAGTTAGATAGATGTACATATCTATGCATGTACCAAATTGGAGGCAGCACGTAAATATTGATTCTTTCTGGTGGACACTGATTTTAATTTTGTTTTGTTTTTAATTTATTCAATGATGCTTGGTCCACCCATGTCCAGTTCGTCAAAATTATTGATGGTGATGGGGCTGTGTTTGTTTTCAGTTTTCACATTAGATTTATTTCTATTGTGTCTATTTGTTTGATAACATATTAATTGTGTTTGGGTGGGTGTAGTATGCGAGTAATCACATTAGATTATTATGATGATTGGATTAGTTAGCTAGATTAGTATTATTTTGCCTAATTATCAACGAGAACATTCAATTATGTATAATATGTCCTTCGTACTTTCTCTTTCAATTAAAATCATAAAAAGACTTTCAATGTAGACCATGTATTTGTTATGTTGTTTATTGGAGTGAATTGTTGTTGTTCTTGTGATTGTCAAATATTGATTCTTTCTGGTGGATACTGATTTTAATTTTATTTTATTTTTTTCATTTATTCAATGGATAGACACCCCATGTATTTGTTATGTTGTTTATTGGAGTGAATTGTTGTTGTTCTTGTGATTGTCAAAGATTGTCTTTGTAAGTTATTTATTTTTTATTTATGAAATCAATGGGGTTTCACTCCTAATGCATGGATGTTGCTGGGTACTAGGGATGACAAGTAAATATCCTCTTCCGGATCCAAAAAAAAATCTAAATCCGGATATTAAAAAATGCAGATCCGAATGTGAAAGGTGGGGATCCGCACGGATCCGGATGCTTATGTTTAAATATCACGATAAAAAAAGTAACTGAATTGAGGCTGTTCCCAAGCAAGTCCAACCGCTACTGTTAGAAATTCGGGTTATTGTGTCTAAAGGGCTTTCTACATCATACAAATTACACTGGTTCTTCACAATTATTACAGGGATTTGTCTGTGGTATACCCCAAAAATAGGGTATTTGTCTAAAAATACCCCCATACTTAAAAATTATCTGTATATGCTTTTTTTTATGTGCAGTTACGAAATTAACCTAATGAAAAACCTAAATCAACCAAACTACCACAACCAATTAACAAAACCCCCAATTCTCTCACGAACAGAACAACGTCTCCTTCAACCCTTCTTCTGAATTTCTCTTTCTCCATTTTACAAATCCCTGTAATTTTACAACAATTCTTCTACATGCTCTAGCCCGACGCGCAGCAAACAAAGTAAATCGACGGTGCTTTTGTGCAAACCAGTAGCTGCAATTCCCCCACTCTCCTTCAGCGTCTCATCTTCCATTTTACAACAACTCTTCTGCACTCTCATCGAAACGCGGCAAAATAAGTAAAACGAGAAAAATTGAAGGTAATTTATCAATTTAATATCTGTGGAAATGTTAGGTGGGACTAAGATTTTACTTTCCATCCATGAGGAGTATATGGCCCGGTTAAGCGAATTGAGTTTTGAGTGAATGCAGATGGCAACGTGTACATTTTGTTGTTTTGTTCGTCTCCATAATTTCATTTTTATTTAAGTGGACCACATTTGCACACACAAAGAACTTTCTCTCTTGCAAGGGTCTTGAATCTTTAATTCTTTTTGGGCAAATTACACATATAAAATGCACATCAATTTCGAATTTGGTGTCATTTCTATCGAGAAATAATCAACCCAACTTCAATACTTACAGTTGAGAACTAAGACTAGGAGTTGTCTTGAAATTAGTTCATGAAGCTGTGATAAAGTCATTGAACAAATTAATTGCAGTTTATTTGATTAATAATGTTAGATTAGAAAAGAGAAAAAGAGGAATAACTTGTGGTTTACAAATTTGTCAGGAAAAATGTTTTACTGCCAAAATGTGTTTCATTGTACGTATTTTGAAATCGGGAAGTACTTGATGTTGAAATCACAATATGAGAACTCGAGATGCCTCTGTATAGTACCTGCAAATACTTCAATGCTGAAATCACATAAAATAGCCATAACTAAAGTTGATTCAGGAGCTGAACAGTTCACTGTTGATACATCTCACCAATTAATTTGTTTATATTTTTTATTGATTTCGTTTAATTAATTGTATTCTACTATGTGTAGTCTATGGTTGTGATTTGCAGCTCAATTTCCTTTTTTTAGTTATTATAATCTAACCTCCAATGCAGTTGTGTAAAGAATTTCTTTACATGACTTTTACTATGGAGTCGTGTAAAGAATTCTCCAATGCAGTTGTGTAAATCATTTATTTACCTAACTTTTACCCCGAAGTCGTGTAAAGAATTCTTTACACAACTGCTGTCGTGTAAAGAATTTCTTTACCTGTCGAGTAAAGAATTTCATACACAACTGCTGTCGAGTAAAGAATTCTTTACATGACTGTTGTTGTGTGATGAATACTTTACTCGACAGCAGTCGGGTATGAACATTTTACTCCACTATATTCGCATAATTAGTTCTTTACTGGACTGTAGTTTGTAAAGAATTCTTCACTGGACATGCGTTGGGTATGAACACTGTATTTCCAATGTTACAAAAAATCTATAGTTTATATAGTAGACTGTAGATCAATGCATGTTTTACTCGACTGTAGTCGTGTAATGAATGATTTACTCGACTAGTATGTCGTGTAATTTTTATGATTGGTTTAAAATATATTATTATGTAACTTTTCAATCATTTTATATATTGATTGATAAATGTTTTTGTATTTATGCAGATGGAACCGAAGATCAAGGAATCTGAATACTTCAAAGCAAAGATTTCAAATCGATCATCACTACAGGCAGTGAAGGACATTAAAGATAAACTCTCTGAGGCGCAGAAAAATATTTTCAGGCGTTCTTGTTTCGGTCATTTTTTGGATGTGAAAGAGTTAAAGTTTTCTGCTCAGTTACTCCACAGCATATTATTGAGAGAAGTAAAATCAGATGAAAATGCAATGTGGTTTAGGATCGGACGAAAAAATATTCGATTTTCATTGGAGGAGTTTGCCTTGGTGACAGGCTTAGATTGCAGTCCATCGTATGAGCCCGATACTGAAAATAATGATGATGATTACACAATAGTTGATGAGTTCCTAGATGGAAATTGTGCAATCACAACACAAGAACTTCGTACAAAGTTCTTGCAGGCTAAGTCAACTGATGACATGAAAATGGTCAAGCTAGCCATGTTGTATTTTGTTGAGTCCGTGTTACTTGGAAAGGAGAATAGAAATCATATAAATGAAACTAATGTACTCCTTGTGGACAATTTTACCGAGTTTAATGAATTTCCTTGGGGACGCATTTCTTTCAAGATGACCATTGATAGTTTGAGAAAAGGCGTTGCAGAGCGTGTGGCGAAGCCTAAGAAGAAGTCAACTGCGGATTCTAAATACAAGGGAGCAACGTATAGTGTACATGGTTTCCCTCATGCTTTTATGGTAACAAAACTAAACTAATTTATTAATCGCTTATTGAGTATTATCTTTCTATTTAGAATTTACCAATTTTTTTGCTGAAAATAAATTGTGTCAATGATTATACAGGTGTGGGCATATGAAGGGGTCATTCATCGGTGATAAATGTGCAAAGCGTTATGGTGATTTATTTCCAAGGATTTTGAGATGGAAATCAACAAAGCCTAAAGAGTTTGAAGAGATTCAAATGAATGTATTGAATAAAAAAGCCTCCAGGATGGTTTTCATAGAAAAATTACATGCTACCGGAGATGTCGAGGCAAATAAGCATTACATGAGCTATTTTAGTGAAGATGAGTGGTTTGAAGAGATCGGTGAAGAGAATGATAATGCTATTGAGTCAGATAGTCATGCAGAAGAAAATCCTTCACATGAAGATAATGAATCACATGATAGTGAGTTAAATAGTTTTGATGGTTTTCCTGATGATAGTGATTCAGATCGTGCACCCACCTCCAGTGGTCCAAGAACATTGCCTCCAGAACATTTAAATAAATCAACATCAATACCAGCTGAGGTCATAAAAAAAAAGGTAAGTCACTGTTCTATTAAACTATGCTGTAATTTATGCCATAAATTGTTTACTATTTATGCATATCTGTTATGAAGGGAGTAAGTAACAAAATACTGCGATACTAACTTATTTATTATCCAATAAGTTCATTACTTAGTAAACAAAATACTAAGTTGCAGCCTATTTATGAGCATCGACTTTGGAACTTTTGATTTGATTGCTTTGTTGTTGTAATATTTGTTTCATTTTCTATTGAGTCAAATGATTTTAGTTTATGGTTATTTGTATTTCTCAGTCCTCGAAAATATATATTTGCTTCAATATTTTTGATACACTACTTCATTTTCTACTATACACGACCACAGTCGGGTAATAAATACTTCACTCGACTGTGGTTGTGTAATGGATACCTTACATGACTGTACACGACTACATCAAGGCTAATATAATATTTTGAAACTTTTTATACATGTCAGGGTGGTCCATCTCAACATGCCTCCCGTGCGTTTGATAGTTCTATTCTCGAGGAAAAGGTTACTCATCTTGGTTGTCGCATTCAAAACATTGAAGAAAATATTGCCAAGATGGAAAATACCATGAAGAATATGGACACAAAGATTGATAACATTGAGGGGAAAATCGATCATATTAACGTGATCGACAATAAATTGAGTAGGCTTATTCAGTTACTTGAGGAGTCTTCAACCTCAGAACCTCAGGGGGTTGATTTTAAGGTTTGATATATAAAAATATTAATATTTTTCATTTAATATATATGTTTATTTAATTAGCTAACAATTTGGTTGTTATGTCTACAGCCTATGAACGATCCCATGGACGTCGCATCGGGTCAGTCACCTATGCAACAATCTTTGGAGACGCTTGTCAATATTTGTAGTACAGAAAGGGCTACAGACATGATGACGCCAGATGATTCGCATGGTACAGAGGGGGATCCTATTATCGTCTCAACGCAAGAAAAAGATTGTAGATTTGTGTACAATTTACGGAAGAGAAAGGATATGAAAACTTCTACTTATTTACGGACACCGTACACTAATCCTTTAAAGAAGCCGCGAGAGGCAGATGAGGATGTTGAGGTGCATCCTCAAGAGAGACAAAGAGCTTGAAGTGTGTCCCCTTATACTCGAAGAGGAGTTATTGGAGCTGCAGCGATGGATGAACAATAAAAATGATAAAACAGAGCCGTGAGTTATCTTATATTATGATATTAATTTTTTTTAACTCCAGATAATTATACTGTATGTTTATTTAATAGTTTTACTAACTTTATAATTGATTATATGCAGTAAATATATTGATTTGACTCTTATGGAGGTTAACCGTGAATTTTTCCGTAAATTATACACACCGGACATGTGGCTGTCTAATCTCGTAAGTCATAAAATTTGTTGTGATTATTACGATAAATATTTGTATTTTTTTTTACTTATTTCACCCTTTATGTTTAGCACATCGACATTGGCTTTACTACTACTTAAGAAAAGAAATATCCAAGGCTCCGACTCGGAATGGACAAGCTTGTGCCATTATGGACAGTAATTTTCTGGTATAGTCATTTTTCTGTAGCCTACTCCTTAACTTCTTAGAATAATAACAGCTAATATATTATTGTTAAATTTTCTAGAATAATTTGAGAGACAGACACAAGGTGTATCTGGGAGACCCAGATAGGGTGTGGGAAAAGGATTGTTACTGCATTGATTATGCTAATGGTGCAAAGTTGGATTGTGCCACTCCTTGGAAAAATGTTTCCACTGTAAGTTTCACATTTTATGTTTAGTTAAACACATTATCATATGCACTACAAGTAGATACAAACAGTTACTGCATTTCGTATATATATTTGCCGTTACTTGTTAAGAATATTGTCTGTATTTCGTAGGTGTATTTGCCAATATTCATGAATGATCATTGGGTTCTCGGTGTGGTGGATATACTTGGGGGCAAGATTTCTATTTATGACTCTATGATAGATTTAACAAAGGATTCAGTTTTGGTGAGACAATTGCTGCCTGTTGCAGACATGATACCTCTAGTACTTCAAAAGATAGAATAACACGAAACACATCCAAACTGTAGTGAGGTTATATAAAAAATTCCTTGGCCCATCGTGCGAGTGCGTGACATCCCGCAACAAAAATCAGGGTATGTACTATATATATAATGTGTTTTGAACATAATAATAAGAATGATTTCTTTTTAACAATTGATTTATATGAATTTTTTTAGTGGCGATTGTGGAGCATTTTTGTTGCGGTACTTGGAGGTCCTAGCCTATGGACTTGATGTCAATTCATATTGCCAACAAGATCATGTTACACAATTTCGACAAGCCTTGGCTGTAAAATTATTTAGGCATAGGTCATGGAAAAAAACTTTGTAGTGTCATTTTTTGGACTATGAAATGTAATAGTTATGACGAGGATGTTGTTGATATTTTATGTCATTAAAGACAATTGACAACATTAATATATTTTATTTCTTTATTAATTATATTAATGATAGATAAGATAGTTTGTACAATCTATGTGATATATAACAGGATTGCCATATATGCATAGGGAATACACTGTAAGAAAATACACGACTGCAGTCGAGTTTATGTACAGATACACGACTGCTATCGGGTATTTAGAAATCAACATGACAAGCTCTCTGTGACAAAATACTCGACTGCAGTCGGGTATTTGCACAGATACACGACTACAGTCGGGTATTTAGAAATCAACATGACAAGCTCTCTGTGACAAAATACTCGACTGCAGTCGGGTATTTACCTGAATACTACGACACTACAATCGGGTATTTAGAAATCAACATGACAAGCTCTTCTCGTGACAAAATACACGCATTGCAAATCGGGTATTTGCTGAAATCTACACGACTCAGTAGTGAGTATTTAGAAATAAATATGACCAGTTCTGTAATAGCCAAAATACATGATTGTACTCGGGTATGTGCACAGAATAAAACTCTTTTCAATCATTAATTATATTAATGACACAATCAATATAGATTTTAAACATATCAAACTTCAAATAAATGACACTAACTACATAAATAAGTCGTAATACAATAGAAGTTGTTTAACATTCATCATAATTTTTTGGCATATTCAACCCAAAACGCGGTCCATATTTTATAAGCATCTCGGTCACCTCCTTGATACTTATTCTTATAAAGCCACACAAACACGGTTATTCATCTGCGAAACAAAAAGGTAGAAATTTATCACTAAATATGAAAGATATTAAAAAAATAAAAACAACAAAAAATAACAAGTATATAAGGTTCATAGTAGTACATGTGCTTGTTTATGTTTCATTTGGTCTAACTACGGGCTCATTGTTAGACAGTGGGATTGGTGCACCGTCGATCACTCGATTATGTCCTCGAGAACCACACCTACCACACTTACGGCGCAACTTCTCTTCGCCTTGTGATGGTATCCTAATTTTTTGTGGCCGACCCTTTTTCCGTTTTTCCACAGGGGGCAAAACCTCATTACTTTGCACTTCTTCTGAAACCTCCCATTCTTCTTCTGTGCCAACAGGATATATTGTTTCTGCGTATGCTGCAACCCATGCTTCACTGGAATAGTAACGAGAACACATGTCATATACAGATAATGTTTCTCGATACCTACAAACAGCTAATGCATGTTCACAAGGTAGTTGATCGAGTTGAAATTCCCGACAACTGCATGTCTTGTCAAGAATGTTGACATGACCATTAAGGTCACCATCTTTAACAATAAACTCATACATATTTAGTGTCACCACTTTATATGTACGAGAATTCTCAGATTTTGTTAACAACTCCTTTTCAGCCCATTTTGTAAGTCGAGTATGACAATTAACTGCCTCTTCTCGCCTATCACAAAACCACTCCCGTAGCTTATCAATGATCGAATCCAATAACTTGTGAATGGGCAACTGTCGGGGGTTTTTAAGAACAGAATTCATGGATTCTGCTATGTTTGTTGTCATAATACTATAACGCAACCCATCAAAATGACAACGAGCCCACTTCTCATACCCTGCATCTTGAAGATATTTAACAACTCTTTCATCGACCTTTTGTATCTCATTCATAAAGTAATTAAAATGTTGTGGTCGATAAGCTTTTGCAGCTAGTTCAACAATTGCACCTACCTCGATTTCTTTAAACTTAGCTCGTAAGTTTTGCTTTAAATGGTGCGTACAAATACCATATGCAGCATTTGGGAATGCGATGTTAACATTCTTTTGGATACTTGGGTGCCTATCAGAAATGAAAACCAAATTAGAAACTTCACCTATTGCTACTTTTAACTTCATTAGAAACCATCCCCATGATGCATCATTCTCACCTTGTCTGACACCAAATGCAACAGGATAAAGTTGATTGTTACCATCAAGTCTTTGTCGCAATGAACAAAGTTCCTTTAAATTTTCCTTCAAGAACGTGCCATCAATTGCAATGACTCAGCCTTATTGATGAAATAAATCCATGTATACAACCCCCAATTGCCATAAAAAAATATTTAAAGTTATTTGCATTGTCAACTTCAAAAACGTGCAGGTGCCCGAATTTTTCTTCTTTAACATTTCCATGTATAAAGGGAGTAACTTGAATGAATCCTCAGGCGTGCCTCTAACTTTCTCCATTGCATATTCTCTTGCTTTCCATGCCTTGTGATAACTTATTTCATACCCAAACTGTTTCTGAAAATCTTCTTTGATATCACCAGGCCTATATGAGGATGAAGCACCATCAAACTTATGACAAATCTTATGTCCGATAAGTTTAAATGAAGCATGACGATGATCTCTCTTACGGACATCAAGTGCACAACTATGGACACTATAGTACTTTGTGATTTTAAACATATTCAAACTCCCAAACTTCAGAGCACGAAGTCGCCACTTACAAGTATCGTCAACACACTTAACAACAAGAATATTCTTCCCCGACTTGAAGGTTTTAAACTCAAAATTTTTCCTTAGAGCTTCCATAAAAAGCACTTGTTGCAACTCTTCTTTCGAACTAAACAATTTTTTTCCCATTAACCAATCACTATCACCAACAATTTCCGTAGATGGCAAGTTAATAGTATTAGAATGTGAGTTATCAGTGTCGAATGAACTTCTGCATGTAAACAAATTAACTCTTGGCATATATCTATTATTGGAATGTGCTACATTCCCCAGTGTTGGATCACTAACTGTTATCCCATCAACATCATCATGAACAATAACATTCACATTTTCCTCATTTGACCTTCTATCATTGGGTTGTGTTTCAGGAACAAATTCGAATATTGACTGATCTTCAGCAACAAAATTATTTGGACTTAAACATTCACCTTCAACATATGGCTCAACATGTTCTTCTGGACATCTATCTGGCCCGAAATTAGGGTCCACATGAGTAATAGGGGTAACCAAAATCTGTTTTCTTTGGTAGGTAATGCAAAGAGGAATCTTCAACTCAGCTCCACTAATTGTTTCCTCTAGAAAATAATCTACATCATCATCATTCATAATTGGGACGGGCGGCATTGGATCGAATGTTTTGAGCTTGAACTTCATTTCAATATCAAATTCAGAAATATCAATACAAATAACCCGAGATACTTTTTCTATCAATTGTGCATACGTTGTAGAACGAGGCACCATGATCCCTCTTGCCTCCGTACCATTAAACCTATAATGGTCGTTTTGCTCAATCCATTCACCACAAAACATAATAGGCACACGTACTGAAGTCATTTCCTGTAATAATACAACAGTTGATTATACAACAAATACAAAAATAAAATCAAACAAGATTTATAATGGAGTGTGGATCTGTCTGCCTATTTACACAACTGACGTCGTGTAATTGATAGTTTACACGACAATAGTTGTGTAACTTGCTAAAATACACAACTATAGTTCTGTAAACAGTCAGATGATGTATTTAATAAAATATAACTGTAATCTTTGTACTAACAGAATGCTAAGTGTCATAACAACTACTATATCTTTCAAACTTACACGATTGTTGTCGTGTAAATTTATACATACATGACAGAAGTCGTGTAAGTTGCAAAAATACATGACTCAGTAAATAATCAAAGGACGTATTTCTTCTTAAAAAAATGTTGGGATCTCATACCAATTGGAACATTTTACATATATATACAATTATAGTATGTAAATTTATACGTACACACTAGTAGTCGTGTAACTTATTAACACACACGACTATAGTCCAGTAATAGTAAAATGATATATATAGTGAAAAATATATATTTTTTGAACCAATAGAATGATAAGGTGTCATAATAATTGAATTTTTTTTGCACATTTTCACGACTACAATGCAGAATACATACATACATACGACGATGCCGTGTATGCGTGTAAATGAAATGCGAAAAAAATTTGACAACAACTTCAGGTTTAAAATAATGTAGATATAAAATCCATAAAATAACAGTCATATTATAAAAATTAAATGAAAATATGAGTTTCTTTATTGTTTATCACAAACCAAAAAAAACCCTAAAAATAATATAATGTCAACAAATTGAATAGATAGCTCAAAATAAAAAATAAAAAGTTTCAAATACCTTATTCATGGGATGAATAATACACCCAAATGTTCAAACAAAAATCTCATTAGATTAATTGTTTGTGAGTGATTTCCGATTTTGAGTGTAGTGTGAGTTTTTGTTGTGTGGAGTTAAAGAGTGAAGTAAAGAGTGTTGTGAATTGTGTGTGTTTTATATTTTTCTTTAGGGACATTTTAGACAATGTACCACATACAAAGGCATATTTAGATAATTTTCAAGTATGGGGTATATTTAACTAAATACCCTACTTTTAAGGCATATTTAATTAAAAACCCCCAATTATTAATACATTAATATTACTAGTTAGAAAGTAATAAATAGATGGATTTTTTTATTTTGAAATAAACACATTGATTGAAGAATATTAAAGGGTGGGACTATTTGTAATCTAAAATTTTCTCAAAATGCCCTTTTATTATGTGCATTAGTTAACAGATTTTAGGAAATCACTTTTCACTTTGAACACTTTCATAAATACCAAAATACTCCTCGATAACATTGCTTCTATTATCTTTATTTTTTCCGTACACCGGTAAAAATATTTAGCACACCAAGATATAATTACCTTTTGCTCTCCTATTTGTTAATAATATCATTTTTGGTAATTTTATTTTCATAGTTGTCCAACATATAAAATTGATATAATATTCATTAAAATTAAAAAAAAATTGGATGGTTGAAATTGCTTCTATATATTACGCAGAACAGTTATATGTGTATATATATATATACGCAGCTCATGATTGTGCAGAAAATTGAAATCTTTATATGGAATAGATATATCTTCAACAAAATTGAAATTTAAGTCAAAGAAATTTGAATCATGGAGTCTCTTTGTGCAAATTTGTTAAATATACTTTTTAAACAATGCACGAGTTTTAATGGTGAGGAAGAACGTTCTAAATTTAAGGTTTAATAATTTTACATGGGCGTGTAAGCGCTAGGTTGGTGTCAAAAGTATTATTATTCTATTTATTTATATTGAATTGGTCTTAATGAGGGTTTTGTTGTAGTAAAAAATAAGAATGTTCAAAATAAAATTTAAGTGTAAATAATCTCACACTAATTAAAAATGATATAAATTTAATTTATTATTTTATAAATCATCATGTGCGCTGGTTCATCTTTTTGACTTTCTACATTATTTCTATTCACTCCCTTTGATATGGACAATAAACCAATTATTATTAGGTATATCATAAAATTAAATGCTTATGTTTAAATATCTTTGTTCAGTATGTACCTATATATATGAATCATCTCTTAATTTAGAAAATTGAGATTATTAGAGAATGTGCTTGAGGACAGTAATTCACTTTCCCCTGTTTATTGGATCTGCTAACTTGTGTCTTCATCATTTAACTATTCTCCCATCTTTTTCTTAAACAAAAAGGAAAAAAAAATCAAACCGATTGAATCATGACTATTATAGTGATATTAAATTTTAAAAAATAATTTTGAAATCAAATCGTATATTTTGAAGGAAATATATTATTACATGGATAAATAATTATCTAGTATAAAAAAAATCCATGTAATATGTCTATATGGCTTGTGTGAAATATAATCTCAACATCGTTTATTTCTTTTTAAATTAATTTCAGCTTGGATCTCATTTTTTACTTTTGTAATGAATGTGAAACGAAATTCTATTTGGTATTGTCATTTTGCGACAAAAAATTATTCAATGTCAATATCATCTAATACTTTGTTCAAAACAGTTTGTATAGCATAACTATCATCTTTAAAGTGGAAAAATAAAAACCATACAATAGTCTTATTATTTTAAAGCAGATTAACTATTAAAATCTTCTTAAAAAAAAATAGTATTAAAATAAAACATAATAGATTCTAACTCAAGGTAAATAAATACCATAAACGTAATCATATTTTTCCAAAATAATAAATATTTTCATAAATTAATAATTTATTAACTTATCAATTAATTAATATTCTTAAATTGAACAAAATTTTCATTGGTCCTAGAGCTATTGATTTATCGAGATTTTATTATATTTGTTATAGGAAACAATGCAATTTATAACAATATATGGTTGCAATGGGAATAACAACCATTTGATTTCGATGACATTTGATTACACATGATTAAAAAAAAAAAACAAAAGCAGTTTTTCTAATGACCATTTGCAATTTTTGCTATCCTGCCACAAATGGCAAAACGTAAATCCAATAGACCTATTACGTTTAATATTTGAATGAATGTTGTCCCTGCTCCTGTTACGTTTGCCCACAACTAAAAAATAACACCTACGGCCGATATTTCTGGAATTGTCATCACAAAACCAACTGTTAGATTAACGTAATTAAAATCTAACCACTGGGGAGAATAACGACCCAAAAAAAAGAAAGTACGGAGCTGGATTCTGAAGTAAAGAAGAAGAAAAAATAACTACTGCATAAGTTTTTTTAAAAAAAATTGTGACAATTTG